>JAKSZT010054517.1:3398945-3552134 GCA_026826555.1 Tolypeutes matacus | reverse complement strand
CAAGAAATACAAGAACTTAACAAACCAATCACAATTAAGGAGATTGAATCCGTCATCAAAAATCTCCCAGCAAAGAAAAGTCCAGGACCAGATGGCTTCACAGGTGAGTTCTACCAAGCATTTCTAAAAGAATTAACACCAATCCTGTTTAAACTCTTCCCAAAAATTGAAGAGGAGGGAAAATTACCCAACACATTTTATGAAGCAAACATCACCCTAATACCAAAGCCAGATAAAGATTCCGCAAGAAAAGAAAATTACAGACCAATCTCTCTCATGAACATAGATGCAAAAATTCTCAACAAAATACTTGCAAATCGAATCCAACAGCATATCAAAAGACTTATACATCACGACCAAGTGGGATTTATTCCTGGTATGCAAGGCTGGTTCAACATAAGAAAATCAATCAATGTAATACACCACATTAACAAATTGAAGGAAAAAAACCACATGATCATCTCAATAGATGCAGAAAAGGCATTCGACAAAATCCAACATGCTTTTTTGATAAAAAATACTTCAAAAGATAGGAATAAAAGGAAAATTCCTCAATATGATAAAAGGCATATATGAAAAACCCACAACCAACATCATACTCAATGGGGAAAGGTTGAAAGCTTTCCCCCTAAGATCAGGAACAAGACAAGGATGCCCACTGTCACCATTGTTATTCAACATTGTACTAGAAGTTCTAGCTAGGGCAATTAGACAAGACAAAAAAATTAAAGGCATCCAAATAGGAAAAGAGGAAGTAAAACTCTCACTGTTTGCGGATGACATGATCCTGTATTTAGAAAATCCTGAAGTATCCACAACAAAGCTACTTGAACTAATTAAATGAGTTCAGCAAAGTGGCAGGATATAAGATCAACACGCAAAAATCAGTAATGTTTTTGTACACTAGTACTGAACAATCTGAGGAGGAAATCAGGAGGAAAATTCCATTTTCAATAGAAACAAAAAGACTCAAATACCTAGGAGTTAATTTAACCAAAGAAGTACAGGACCTATATGCAGAAAACTACAAAACAATGCTAAAAGAAATTTAAAAAGACCTAAACAAATGGAGAGACATTCCGTGTTCATGGATTGGAAGAATAAATATCGTGAAGATGTCGCTCTTGCCCAAACTGATTTATAGATTCAATGCAATACCAATCAAAATCCCAACAGCTTACTTTACAGAATTAGGGAAAGCAATTACCAAATTCATCTGGAAGGGTAAGTGCACCCGAATAGCCAAAAGTATTCTAAAAAGAAGAGCAATGTGGGAGGAATTTCGCTGCCTGACCTTGAAACATATTACAAAGCTACAGTGGTCAAAACAGCATGGTACTGGCATAAAGATAGACATATCGATCAGTGGAATAGAATTGAGAATCCAGAAATAAACCTTCACCTATACAGTCAACTGGTTTTTGACAAACCCACCAAGCCCACGCTGATGGGAAAAAACAGTCTCTTCAACAAATGGTGTTGGGAGAACTGGTTATCTATAAACAAAAGAATGAAAGAGGACCCCTATCTCACCCCCTATACAAGAATCAACTCGAAATGGATCAAAGATCTAAATATAAAAGCCAGGACCATAAAACTACTAGAAGAAAATATAGGGAAACATCTTCAAGACCTTGTAGTAGGTGGTGGTTTCTTGGACCTCACACCCAAAGCACGTGCAACAAAAGAAAAATTAGATAAATGGGACCTCCTCAAAATTAAACACTTTTGCACCTCACAGGAATTTGTCAGAAGGGTGAAAAGGCAGCCAACTCAATGGGAAAAAATATTTGGAAATCATATATCTGATAAGGGTTTAATATCCAGGATATATAAGGAGATGTTACAACTCAACAATAAAAAGACAAATGACCCAATTAAAAAATGGGCCAATGGAAGCGGCTGTGGCTCAATCAGTAGGGCTCCCGTTTACCATATGGGAGGCCCCGGGTTCGGTTCCCGGGGCCTCCTGGTGAAGGCAAGCCCGCCTGCATGGCGTGGTTAGCTGACCCAGAGAGCACAAGCAGCAAGGGGGGGATAAATGAATAAATAAATAAAATCTTAAAAAAAAAAAAAAAAAAAATGGGCCAAAGACTTGAATAGACATTTCTCCAAAGAAGAAATACAAATGGCAAAAAAACACATGAAGAAATGCTCAACATCACTCATGATTAGGGAAATGCAAATCAAAAGTACAATGAGATATCATTTCACACCTATGAGAATGGCCACTATTAAAAAGACAGAGAACTACAAGTGTTGGAGAGGATGTAGAGAGATAGGAACACTTCTTCACTGTTGGTGGGAATGCAGGATGGTATAACCACTATGGAGGACTGTTTGGCAGTTCCTAAAGAAGTTGAATATAGACTTGCCATGTGACCCTGCAATACCACTATTGGGTATATACCGAGAAGAACTGAGAGCAGTGACACGAACAGACATCTGCACACCGATGTTCATAGCCACATTATTCACCATTGCCAAAAGTTGGAAACAACCCAGGTGTCCATCAACAGATGAATGGATAAAGAAACTGTGGTCTATTCACACGATGGAATATTATTATGCAGCTGTAAGAAGAAATGAAGTCATAAAACATGGCAACATGGATGAACCTGGAGGACATTATGTTGAGTGAAGCAAGCCAGACACAAAAAGACAAATACTGTATGAATGCATTACTATGAACCAAATATATTGTGTAATATATTGTTTGATACACACACACACACAAACAAAAAACAACAAAAAAATTTACATGCATTCATTACATTTAATTGAGAAATGTATGTATTTATTCATCTGTGTTTACTTTTTAGTTTTTAATTGCTTATGTTTTCAATTATTAAATGTACAAAATAAAGTTAAAAAAAAAAAATTGGGCCGCGGACTCACTAGTGGGGCACAGATTTTCTCCCAGGGGTTGGATACAGAGAACGTTAACAGTTTGTCCATGCAATTTCCAGACCGGCCAGCAGATGGCGCTCGTCAACACGCCTTTCCATAGGGGTGTTTCAGTCTGGGCTTCCTGTGTTCCTGTGTTGAATCT
The DNA here is from genome assembly GCA_026826555.1 of Tolypeutes matacus. Taxonomy (NCBI): domain Eukaryota; kingdom Metazoa; phylum Chordata; class Mammalia; order Cingulata; family Chlamyphoridae; genus Tolypeutes; species Tolypeutes matacus. The sequence continues at coordinate 3,549,082 of JAKSZT010054517.1, read as the reverse complement.
CCAGAGCTGAGATTCAAAGCTGGCACTGCTGGCTGAATTCACTGAAGAAAAGCACCCTGACCTCCCCTACCTTTTCCCTTGAAACAGCTGACAGTAATGAAGATATCTGTTCCCCTCTCAGTTGGCTGCAGCAAGCCAGGGGTTTTACCCCAGCTTAATATCTTGGGAGGGGGGTGGGGGTGGGGGTGCGCGGGGAGCCCTTCCTGGCTGCGGGGGGGTGGGGGGGTGGAGGGGGGGGCTTGGAACTCACATTTGTCATTTCAGCTTCTTCATCTCTCTGTCCCTCACCCTCCTGGGTGCCTTTTCTTTCTTTCTCTTGCCTGATTGCTTTGGCTAGAACTTCCAGTATAATGTTGAATAACAGTGGTGACTGCAGCCGTCCTTGTCTTATTCCTGATTTTAAAGGGAAAGCTTTTAGTCTTCCACCATTAAGTAGGATGTTAGCTGTGGGCTTTTCATATATGCCATTTATTATGTTGAGAAAGTTTTCTTCTATTAGTTTCTGAGTGGTTTTTATCGTGAAAGGATGTTGGATTTTGTCAAATGTTTTTTCTGCATTAGCCGAGATGATTGTACAGTTTTGTTCCTTTAGTCTATTAAAATGGTGTATTACATTGACTGATTTCCTTATGTTGAGCCATCTTTGCATTCCTAGAATAAATCCCTCTTGGTCAGGGTGCATAATCCTTTTAATATACTGTTGGACTTGGCTTGCCAGTATTTTGTTGAGGATTTTTGCATCTATATTCATATGGGATATTGGTCTGTAATTTTCTTTTCTTATGCTGTCCTTATATGACCTTGGTATCAGGGTAATGTTGGCCTCATAGAATAAATTAATTTGGAAGTAATCCCTCCTCTTCCATTTTTTGGAAAAGAGAAGGATTGATGTTAAATCTTTAAATGTTTGGTAAAAATCATCAGTGAAATCATCAGATCTTAGACTTTTCTCTGTTGGTAGGTTTTTGGTTACTGATTCAATCTCTACTTGTCATAGGTTTGTTGAGCTTTTCTAGTTTTTCTTGTGTCAGCTTAGGTAATTTGTAAGTTTCTAGGAATTTTTCCGTTTCATCTAGATTTCTAATTTGTTGGGAATAAAACTATTCATAGTACCCTCATATGCCTTTTTATTTCTGTGAGGTCAGTAGTAATGTCCTCACTTTTATTACTGATTTTAGTCATTTGTGTCCTCTCTTTTCTCTTTTTGTCAGCCTGGCTAAAGGTTTGTCGATTTTACTCTTCAAAAAACCAAGTTTTGGTTTTGTTGATTGTATTGTTTTTCTTTTTTTTTTTTAAGATTTATTTTATTTATTTATCCCTCCCTTGCTGCTTGTGCTTGCTGTGTCCATTTGCTGTGCGTTTTTCTGTGTCTGCCTGTCTCCTTTTGTTACATCATCTTGTTGTGCCAGCTCCCCGTACCACATGGGCCGGCTTGCCTTTACCAGGAGGCCCTGGGAATCGAACCCAGGGTCTCCCATATGGTAAATGGGAGCCCAACCAATTGAGCCACAGCTGCTTCCCTATATTGTTTTTCTATTCTCTATTTCATTTGTCTCTGCTCTAATATTTACTATTCCCTGCCTTCTACTAACTTTGGGTTTAGTTTGATCTTCTCATTCTAGTTCCTTTAGGTGTGGATTTAGGTTAGTGATTTGTGATCTTTTTTCTTTTTTAATGTAGGCACCTAGAGCTATAAATTTTCCACTGAGCACTGCCTTTACTGAATCCCATAAGTTTTGGTATGTTGTGCTTTTATTTTCATCTATCTCAAGATATTTCCTAACTTTCCTTATGATTTCTCTTTGACCCATTGGCTGTTTAATAGTGTGTTAATTTCCACATATTTGTAAAATTTCCAATTTTTCTTCTTTATTGATTTCTAGCTTTCCATTGTGACCTGAGAAGATACTTTTTATGATTTCAATAATTTAAAATTTATTTAGTTGTGGCCTAACATATGGTTTATCCTGGAAAATGTTCCATATCCATTTGAGAAGAATGTGCATTCTGCTGTTGTTGGGTGGAGTGTTCTATATATGTCCATTTGGTTTAATTCGTTAAAAGTGTTGTTCAAGTCCTCTATTTCCTTACTGATTTTCAACTTAGATGTTCTATCAATTATTGAAAGTGGTGTACTGGAGTACCCAATTATTTTTGTAGAACTATCTATTTCTCCCTTCAATTATATCAGTTTTTGCTATTTGGGTCACTGTTGTGAGGTGCATATATCTGTTTATAATTGTTATAACTTCCTGCTGGATTGAACCTTTTGTCACTATATAATACCCTTCTTTGTCTCTTGTAATCTTTTGTTTTTTACTTAAAGTCTATTTTGTCTGACAATAATATAGGCACTCTGGCTCTCTTCTGATTATTGTTTGCATGGAATATCTTTTTCCACCCTTTTATTTTCAACAACTTTGTGTCTTTGTACCTAAAGTGAATCTTTTGTAGACAGCATATAAATGGATCATGATTTTTCATCTCATCTGCTAATCTCTGTCATTTAATAGAGGAGTTTAATCTATTGATATTTAAGGTAATAACTGAGAAGAAAGATTTTTTTTCTGCCATTTAGCTATTTGTGTTCTGTATGTCATGGATGTCTTTGTTCCTCAATTACTCTTACTGCCTTGTTTTGCATTTAGTTGCTTTTTTGTAGTATACCAATTTGATTCCTTTTTCCTTTCCTCTATATTTTTTAGTTACTTTTTTAGTTTTAGTTGTTACCTCTGTAATAATAATGAACATCTTAACTAATAACAACCTAGTTCAACTAGTACCAGTTTAGTTAGTTTTAGTGGTATCTTTTTTTTTTTTTTTTAACATTTATTTCTCCCCACCCCCTTGTTGTTTGCACTTGCTGTGTCTGTTCCTCTTCATTGTTTCTTTCAGGAGGCACCAGGAGCCGAACCCGGGACCTCTGATGTGGGAGGGAGGTGCCTAATTGCTTGAGCCACCTCCACTCCCTATTTTGTTGTGTCTCTCATTATGTTTTTCCTCCCTGCGTCTCTTGTTGTGTCATCTTGTTGTGTCACCACAACAAGCTCACCAACCTGCCCATCGCATCAGCTTGCTGTCTTCTTTAGGAGGCACTGGGAACCTCTGCTCCTTGCTTTGTTGTGTCTCTCATTATGCTTTTTCTTCTTGTGTCTCTTGTTGTGTCAGCTCGCTGCGTCTGCCCGTTGTGCCAGCCTGCTGTCTTCTTTATGAAGCACCGTGATCCGAATGAGCGACCTCCCATGAGGTAGGCAGTAGCCCAGTTGTCTGAGCCACATCTGCTTTCCTCATCTTCTTTTCAGGAGGCACCAGGAACTGAACCCAGGACCATCCAAGTAGGAGGAAAGTGACCAATCACTTGAGCCACCTCTGTTCCCTGCTTGCTGTGTCTCTCATTGTGTTTCCTTGTTGCATCTCCTTGTTGCATCATCTCGTTGCATTAGCTCGCCACACCAGCCTGTCACGTCAACTCACTGTCTTGCTCATCTTGTTTAGGAGGCACTGGAAACCGAAACTGGGACCTCCCATGTGGCAGGTGGGTACCCAATTGCTTGAGCCACACCTGCTTCCCTCTCCTTCATTTTTTAAAATAATTTAAAAAAAGATTTCATGTTTTTATCCCCCACCTCATTGTTTGCTCTGTCTGCTGTGTCCATTTGCTGTGTGCTCTCTGGGTCTGATCATCTCTTTAGGAGGCACCGGCACTGAACCCGGTACCTCCCATGTGGTAGGAGGGAGCTCAATAGCTTGAGCCACATCTGGTTCCCTCCTTGATTTTTGAAAGATAATTTTGCTGGATATAGAATTCTTTTGTTGACAGTTTTTTTTTTTTAAGGACTTTATACTGTCTTCTGGTCTCCATGGTTTCTGATGAGAAATCCTCTTTTAATCTTATTGAGGGGAAGTTAGGCACCTGCCTCCCTCATGGGAGGTCCCAGGTTCAGTTCCCAGTGCCTCCTGAAAAAACAAAAACAAACAACAAGCAAAACAAACAAGGGGACCAACTCAGGGAAGCTGACGTGCCTCGGTGGTTGAGCGCTGGCTTCCCATAGATGTGGTCCCAGTGAAGCGGCTAGTTTAGGGAATGAAAAGACGAATATGGAACCCGGCAGAAAACCATGGCCATGGAACCCTCCCTGAGGCAAAGACCCCACAAAATGGCTGCTGGAAGAACCTTGTGAGAATTCTCCAATTGGAATGGGATTTTGTCCAGGATCAAGGAGAACCCCCGGATATTATCAAGGTGTCTTGTCATTGCGCCCCCCACCCCAGGGAACTGATAGATGGGGTAACCAATCAAAACTGCAAATAGCTGGGACTCTTCCCCCAAACATTAACAAGGGGAGGGGTAATTAATGGTTTAAAAAGCAAACACAGAAGTTAAATTGACCCCTTTTACCCTTTTTCACCATTTTTACCCTTTCTCGGTCTGCCTGGACCAACATGCAGATACACCTGGGAACTCGTAAACTGTAATGGGGACTTGTAATCTGTAAATCAGCCTTTTTCCTCTCTCTCTGCCTGGGCCAGCCCACAAGTATACCTGGGACTCATAATCTGTTATTTCTCCCATTTCTTTTCTGTCATTTTAATAAACTACTAGCCTAACTAAACTGGCATGTACTCAAATTCTTTTTTTATAACATAGCCAAGAACCCAGAGAAAAAACCAGCTACATATTTTGGCAAAGCCACCCAGGAGAAAGAGGTATTGGTGAGTCTAAACTATGAATTACAGCCTATTTAATGCCTTTTTTTTTTTTTTTTTTTTAAGATTTATTTATTTATTTACTTTTATCCATTTTTACCTACTCCCACCCCCCACCCCCCACCCCCCATTTTTGCTGTTTTTTCTCTGGGCAATTCTCTGTGTCTGTTTCCTGCCCTCTCTTCTCATACTGCTCCTTCTGTCTTCACTGGGATTCCATCCTCAGGACCACTGATATGGGAGAAAGGCGTCCTACCACCTGTGCTGCCTTAGTTCCTGGTCGGTGCATCTCGTCTTGGCTCTCCCTTGTGTCACTCTCCTGTTATGTCATCATCTTGCTGCGTGGCTCAGCGTGCGCAGGGCCTTGGGGGCTCACCTGCTCACGGGGCCTGGCGGCACACCCGTGCGAGGGATCGAGCCCAGGTCCCTCCATATGGAAGATGGGCACCCAACCACCTGAGCCACATCTGTCCCCTTAATGCCTTCTTTTGGTTATCCATTTTAGACGGGTTCCCCTACAGGACCCCACAGGACATAATCCTGGGCTGAGGGCAGGGGGCAAGGGTACGGGACTGCTCAACCTGACCCCGGCCAGGAGGGTGGGGGAGCAGGGGGAGGGCTCAAAGTAGGACCCTGCCTAGACAGGGGTTCCTGGGCCAAGCTCCGGGCACGGCAAAGCCACCTTTTCCAGCCTGGATGGGGCATCTCCACTCTAAGGCCCTGGTCTTGTTAGGAGCCGCAGGCCTTGCTCCTGGTGCTGGCTACCACTGCCTTCTCCCACCCTCACCCCTCAGCAGCAGCAGCCATGGCAGAAGGCCAGGGGCTTCTGTCTCCCCATGCGTCTGAGCCTCACTGGCCCGCCTTCCTACTGACCACACCCAGCTCCCTGGTCTAGGACAGAGTGGGAAAGCTGCCCCGTGGGTGCCGTGGTGCAGCCCGTGTTCCCTTTCCTAGGGGTCACGGACCAGGGGCTGTGTCCATAATTCACCTTGACTCCACATTTAATCTTCCAACTTCCAACTACTGAATTTCTTACTTAGGGTTTGTAAAATGCTTTAGAATGTTTTAGAAACTGAAGATGCATATGCTAGTGAACCTTTGGTCCTACCCATGGCAGGAGGAAGTTACTGCTCCAGGGAGGCCTGTTAGCTGGAACAATTGATCTCTAATTTTTTAATGAGACTTTGATGTCTGGTTTAGCTGTGAAACTCCCAGGAAGTAAAGCCAGAAAATGAGACTGCTTTTTAAGACCTTTATAAGAATAGGTGGGAAAAGAGGGGTTTCAAGTCCCCTTTCCAGGAAAAATCATGTGCCCAGCTTGGTAGCTTCGGTATAGAATCTAGTCTGGGCATCTTCCAAGTCTAGGTCATCCCGGGAACACCCAGCAGCAAGGGCTCTGTGATTCCCAGGATGGCAGGTGTGGCAGTTTTATATAGGTATGAATTCCAAAAATAGATATGGATTATGCTTGTAAACTGGTCTGTTCCTCTGGGTGTGATTAAGTTATGATTAGGGCTTTGATTGAGCCACATCAGTAGGATGTAGAGTCCCCACCCCTTGGTGGGTGGGGACTCAGAGATAAAACTACATGGCAGAGCAGAGGAGTTAGTTGGAATTTTGAGTTGGAGTTCTGATGCTGAGTTTTAATGCTGGAGCCTGGGGAAGTGAGCACACAGAGGAGCTTGGTTATGAGGAAGGAGAGAAGGCCCCAGGAAGAGACTAGCAGTTCGTCTGACAGTTCACAGCTGGCCTTGTGGAGAGAGGCAAAGCCTAGAGAGCCTCATAGTCTACAGCTGACCTTGTGGAGGAAACAGAGGAGCTGAACCCGGAGAGAGGCAAGCCCAGGAAGAGAAGATCCCAGGAAGCCTGAACCCTGGCAGATGTCGGCAGCTGTCTTGCTCCAACATGTGGCCACAGACTTTGGTGAGGGAAGAAACTTATGCTTTATGGCCTGGTAACTGTAAGCTTCTACCCCAAATAAATACCATTTATAAAAACCAACTGATTTCTGGTATTTTGCATCAGCACCCCTTTGGCTAATACATCAGGAACCAGAGCAATAACTCCGAAGGTCCCCCAAGACTTAAGTAGCTTGAGCGCTTCAGTTTGGAGAGCAGCCAAATGCCCCCCAAAACTTACCATAGATCGGGAGCTTCAGTTTGGAGGGTAAAAAAAGGTTTAGTCAGACTTGGACTCTGGGATGCCAGGTCAGCTGACTAATAAAATTGTTTTAGTTGCTTGGTTAATATTGTTTTTTTAAACTTTATTTATTTATTTATTTATTTTTTACTGGGAGGTCCCAGGGATCGAACCCGGGTCCCTCCATATGGGTGACGGACACCCAACCATTTGAGCCACATCCGTCCCCTGGTTAATATTGTTTTATTTTATTTTATTTTATTTTGCCAGGAAGTCATTTATTGGAGGGCACAGGTTGGGTGAGGGCAGTGCTGGCAAAGCCCTCATGAGTGCAGGGCCTGCCACTTGTCCAAGGGGCCACGATTGGGGATGTATTTCACCCCACAGCCATCCGGGATGAGGTGCTTCTCGGCTACCATGTCTTCGAATTCGTCAGCATTGAACTTGGTGAAGCCCCACTTCTTGGAGATGTGGATTTTCTGGCGGCCAGGGAACTTGAACTTGGCCCTGCACAGTGCCTCAATCACATGCTCCTTGTTCTGAAGCTTGGTGAGGATGGACATGATGACTTGGCCGATGTGGACCTGGGCCACCGTCCCCTGAGGCTTTCCAAAGGCACCTCGCATACCCGTCTGGAGCCTAGATTGGGGATGGCACGAGATCAGACAGGACCATCAACAGGCAAGGGCTGTCTCCAAGGTTCCTTAGGGCAACCTGTACAAGCAACAGGCCGCGTACGCTCCCAAGGAAGCTGCTGTCCGCAGCCACTGCACACCGGACCCCCACGGGGAGAGGGAGACGGTCGACTTAATTAGCTGCAGATTAATATTGTTTTAGTTGCTTGGTTAATATTGTTTTAGTTGCTTGGTTAATAAAAGTGCTTCTTTCTCTTAGAACAATGGGCATGGTCTCTAGCCTACCAGCAGACTCTCCGTAGGGTGGCTTCTCAGGGATCGGGATAACTTGCCTACTGCTGGTCTACGTGGCCATAGTATAGCCTAAAGCAGTCTCTGTATGGGACCCTGAATTCCAGTTAAACCTGTGTAAGAAAAAGGAGAGGACAGATAGAGCTGAGAGCCAGAAAACACGTGGTCATGTCTCCTTAAAGAGATGAGGAAATGCACCTCAAACTTCCATTAACTCCCTTTTAGAAACAGCCTTCTCAGTTTTAAACTCGGTTGTGCCTAATGGAGTGAATGGGGGTCAAGATGTAGACCATTTACTAAACTCCTCATATGCCATTAAGATTAAAAAAGTTCCTAGAAAATGCTAAGGGCATAAAATTCTTCTGTTTTAATCTGTGCTTAACCTTGTGTTTAACTTTTAAATCTGTATTTAACTTTGTTAGTCTGCTTGTGCCTAGGAAATCATATTTGGGGTGCACATGTTACAAATTGGATAACATTGAAAGGTAACCTAAAAATGAGTCTTTAAACGTCAATATTGCCTTGCAATTGGATTTGATGTATAAATCACAAGTGGAACTGGTTCAATTTCTAGAAAAGTAGAATTCAGCAAAGTTGTTACTAATAAAATTCTTGTGGCTTAGTTAATAAAAGTACTTAATTTGCTTTAAAATGGAAACTTACTAGAAATTGTAACTAAGAGTTAAGATCATTATATAGATGCCTTTATGTTATAAACAGCAGAAGGATAATATCTGAAATTTCTCTAACTGAGTAGATTTAGCCTAGACTTCAGCTATTGTAATGGTAATCTTCAACCTTTTACCTTTTACCTTTGATTTTAGTTGCTTCAGGTCTAGCCTCACCCCTTGCCTTTGCTTATGGTTATTTCATGACAACTTCTGCCCCCTATGGCTTAGGGGAAAGCAAACTTGAGACACCCCTGTCTCCTGTCCTTCCACTGGTATTAGTGATCCTACTTTCTCTCGTGGCTCCAGGTGTTTGCTGCCTGGTAGAATTCTCAATCCTCGGGGTTGGACATCCATTCTTCCAGTCCAGTGGCTGAGGGCTAGAAGGCAAGGCCTAGACTGTTGGGGTTCCTAACAGTAGCAATTCATGAGAGAAACCAGTTTCTCTGAGGCTTCAATGACCTCAGTGAGTGTATGCTGTAATTAGTATTTTTTCATCTAAGGTCTGCCAAAGTCAAAATGGAAAATAAGCAAAGCTCTAAGGTAAAGGAAAATGTTACAAATTGTATTTTAAAGCATTGAGGACTTTTTGGTTATAAGCCAATAATTAAAGAACAAAATTCATGTGCAAAACTGTATGGTCACAGTGCAGATTAGAAACCTTAATTGATATTAACGGCAAAAAGTAACTTCATAGTAGGGAAACCTATCAGAAGCTACCTCAATCTGCATATTCAAGTAGTGGTATGGAAAGATAATCTTGATTCCATTGGGAATCTTCAGTTTTCATAAAATAATTAAGAAAGTAGTTTTCCTGTACTGCTAAAGTAAGACACCTGTTAATTAACGTCATCATGGTAAAGGTGTAAAAGTAAAAAGCAAAGTGCTAAAAAGCTAAGTTCAGTTGATATGTTATACATTGCATTGGAAGTATTTAAAAAGTGTATAAAGATTAAAAGAGATAAACTTCAGTATTGTCAAACTCTCTTATGTATTCAAACCAGGCCTTCATTTCAATACACAGCATTTTGCCTCTCCATTTGAGTTATTGGCTAGGCTGGTCACTGGTCTCTAAAACAATAAATGTATCTATTATATCTCTGGTTGTGCTCCTGAAGTGGATGGAGACTATGTTGCAGTTTTGGTCTCATGCCACAGCCAGCGATGGCTCAGTATGGCCAGATGTACAAGGATATGGCCTCTAGACTGGCACTGTTTCATAGTGCCCAAGGGCACTATGCACCAGGCCGGTGAAATACTGGAGCTTACCTTCCTAGCTTCTCTGTAGGGTCAACGGTGCTACAGCATGCTGGCTGTGTGAAGGGCATATTAAGTGGAGAAATGACTACCAGAGCGATATAAGTAGAACTTAAACACAACTGGGGGAAGTGGATGTGGCTCAAGCTATTGGGCTCCTGTCTACCATATAGGAGGGTCCAGGGTTTAATTCCTGGGGCCTCTTGGTGAAAAGCAAGCTGGCCTGTGTTGTGAGCTGGCCCAAGCAGAGTGTTGCCCTGCACAGGAGTACTGGTGCAGCAAGATGACGCAGCAAAAAAAGAGACACAGAAGAGAGACAATAAGAGATGCAGCAGACCAGAGAGCTGAGGTGGCGCAAGAGATTGAGCAGCCTCTCACTACTCCAGAAGGTCCCAGGATCGGTTCCTGGTGCCAACTATAAAGAGAAGACAAGCAGACACAGAAGAAGACACAGAAGAACACACAGAGAGCAGACAGCAACTGCAAAACAACGAGGGCAGAGGGAAAAAAAATAAATCTTTAAAAAGAAAAATCAAAAATAAATACAATTGACATTATGGCCTGCTCCCATGGAGAGGTAACATGTATGGTATTGCAAACCTGGAGCTTAGATATATTAAACTGCAGCTCAAAGAGGAACTTCTGCATTTAGGCTATTCTAGATTGTATGCAGAGGGATATTGAACATGTTAAAAGTGCTGGTAAACTTAATTTTCTAAGTAGTTAATGAAAGACGTGCTTAACTCAGGTCTCCCTCCTAGCCCTTATTCCAGAACCTGTCCCATTCATACCTTGGGGAAGATTGGAAAACCCACATGCCATCCTATCAGGGCTAAGTATTTTCCCACCAGAAGGGAAACAGCAAAAGAGGTGGCTAGGACCCACTTTAGCTCAGTCCCTTCAGATGGTCTATGGGTAACTTTTCCTCACCCAGGACCTTGAAAGCAGGTTCTGATCAAAGCCTGGCAAGAAAATAAGCCTCACTCTCAATTAGAGCCAAAATGGAAGGAACCTTACTCTGTAGTTGTAATCACTCCCACAGCTATTAAAGTTAAAGGAATTGCCAGCTGGGTGCACTTATCTTGAGTGAAACCAGCTGCCCAAGGAAGTGCCAGCTCACCATAGGCACCTGATGGGATGTATGAGTGCCAGTCATTGGACGGCCTGAAATATCTCTTCAAGAGACAAAGCTAAGTACCATCTGTGTCAGAGCCAGCTGTTCCCTCTAACTCTAGCCCAAACGCCTATTGCTAGGAAGAGGACAAGCCAGACACCTCTTAAGAAATCTTGTCTGCTTTCACTTCCTGTATTTTCGCCTTATACAATACCTAAAAGGGCAATGCCTCTTCTCATCCCCCTCTTAGCTGTCTTAGGCATAACCACCATAGAAGAGTGAGATTGGCAATTTATACCAAGCCCCGTGGTCTATTACAATCTTTCTTTAGAGCTAGTTAACAGAAGAAACTAAGCATGCCTTAAAAGCTGTAAGACAGCAAACAGACTTTCTTACTGCTATGGTGCTGCAAAATTGCAGGGAACTTAATATGCTAACAGCAGCACAGGGAGAAACATGCCTGTTCCTTAAAGAGGAATGCTGTCTCTATGTAAATCATTCTGAAATAGTCCTAAACAGAATTCAAAACCTGCAGATAAAGCCCACCAACTTTGGGAAGATGCAGCCTTTGCAGGCACCTGGCCTTTCCTACTCTTGCGGTCCAGTATTCTTTTTTTGTGGGACCCTATATCTTCAAGATTCTAATTCAGTTTTTTTTCCAGAATCAATAGCTTGTTAGCCATATGGAGATTTCATCCAGCTCCACCCACAGAGTCAGATTCATCTTCCCTCTGTTGCAACAGAGTAGCAAGAGGGTTTTACACCTTGGTCAGGTAGGGCCTACAGTCCTGCAGGAGGTAATTACAGAAGAATGACCATCTCCCTTCAGCACCCCTTTAAAAATAAAGGTGGAAACCCTCTGGGGGTGGGGACTGAAGCAGGCTAGTTTAGGGAAAGAAAAGACAAATCTGGAACCTGGCAGAAAATCACGGCCATGGAACATGCAGCAGTGGGAACCCTTCCTGAGGGAAAGACCCCACAAGATGGCTGCTGGAAGAACCTTGCGAGAATTCCCCATTTGGAATGGGATTTCATCCGGAGTCAAGGAAAAGGCCTGGATATTATCAAGGGGCCTTGTCATTGCGCTGCCCTCCCCATGACAGGTGGGGTAACCAATCAAAACCGCAAGCAGCTGGGCCTCCTCCCCCAAACATTAATAAGGGGAGGGGTAATTAATGGTTTAAAAAGCAAGCGCAGAAGTTAAATTGACCCCTTTTACCCTTTTTTACCCTTTCTTACTCTGCCTGGACCAGCATGCAATTACACCTGGGAATTTGTAATCTGTAATGGAGACTTGTAATCTGTAAATCAGCCCTTTTTAGCCCTTTTCCTCTCTCTGCCTGGGCCAGCCCACAAGTATACCTGGGACCCATAATCTGTTATTTTCTCCCATTTCTCTTCTCTCATTTTCTTAATAAGCTACTGGCCTAACTAAACTGGCATGTACTTAAATTCTTTTTTGTAACATAGCCAAGAACCTAGAGAAAATCTGGCAACACTGGGTTCAATCCCTGGCCCCCAGTACCTCAAAAAGAGAGAAAATCTTACTGTGGATCCCTTGTATATGACTAGTCACTTCTCTCTTGTTGCTTTCAAAATCCCTCTCTTTGACTTTGGATTTTGACAGTTTCAATGTAATGTGCCTTGGTATAGAACTCTTAGAGTCTATCCTGCTTGGAGTTCATTGAGATTCCTGGACATGTATATTCATGTCTTTCATCAGATGTGAGAAATTTTTGGCCATTATTTCTTCAAATTCCTTTTCTGTCCCTTTCTCTCTCATGTCCTTATGGGACACCAATAATGAGTGTGTAGGATCCCACAGATCCCTATGCTCTCTTCATTTTTCTTCATTATTTTTTCCTTCTCTTCCTCATATTGATCATTTCAATTGTCTTTTCTTCAAGTTAATTGATTTGTATATAGGTTTCTTTAGCTCATTGAACATATTTACGCCTGTTGATTTAAAGTCTTTGACTAATAATTCCAATGTATGAACTTTCTCACAAATTCTTTTTTTCTCTGAATGGGCCATACTTTCCCTTTTTTGTGTTTTGTAATATTTGTTGAGAATGGAGCTTTCTGAGTATTATGTTACTATAACTCTGGAAATCTAGTTCTCCCTCTCCTTTGGGATTGCTGGATTTTTGTTGTAGTTGAGGGTTGGAGCAATCCATTTGTGACTTTTTCAAACTATTTTTCCTTCTAACCAGGGAATGGAAAGAGAAAAGAAGAAAAAAATAAATAAGCACTGCCTATTTGAGTCTCCTCTGCTACTTTTACCTGAGGGGGTTTGGAACAATGGCTGCCTTCAAAACTGCCTCCCCCAGTGATCTTAAGTAGCTGTTCAACGCAGTGACCAGAGATTGGACCACACACACCAGGATTTTGGAGGACCAGGTCTTATAGCCCACCCTGGCACCAAGCTGCAGTCTCCACTGCTTTCTGCCATCTGCCACACAGCTGAGGCTGGGGGGGGGTGTAGCCAATGCATGGAAGGTGACATTCACCAATATTTACTATAATTTACCAGCCTCTTCCTCCAGCTCGTCTCTGGATGCTGCACAATGTTCCAATAGACTCCAGAGTTTCAAAATAGATGATTCAGAGAGTTCCTGCCAGTTGCATAGTTTTGGTGGAGGGACAGATTCCTAGAGCTTCCTACTGCATCATCTTCCTGCAATCCTCCTAAGAATACTTTTAAATGCATTCAATTATGTAAGAAAATAAGAGGCATAAGCTTTGCCACAGTCCCTGCGGCTTTCACATTCATCAGACCCTTATTTTAATAAAAATGTCACCCAATGTCAGAGGCATGAGCCCCTCTTTTCCACTGGACAGCTTAATGATGGACGCCATAGATTCTCACCTATTTTCAGGAATTAGAACAATCTCCTTCCAGTATTTCAGATTCATTTGAAATGTTTACATGCATAAAAATATTCATTAAAATTCACCTCAAGCTCCCCTTCAAAACTCTTGCTTTGCCCCTTCCCAGAGACACTAGAAATGGCCATGGCCCTGGACGCTTGAGTGGAGGGTGGGGGGAATATGGTCTCCTTCTACCACTTCCCCCACTCATTCCTCTATGCTGGCAGAGCTGGGAGCAGTGATGGGAGGCAAAGATCTTCCTACCTGACAGCTTTGGGGAGTGACAGTCTCTCTGGTGATAGCTGCCATTCTTTAAGTCTAACTGGGTATTGTTTTCCTATGTGGCAACATCTGAAAACCGGTTCTCTTGTGCAGAACCTTTCTGAATCTCAGATTCCGTATCTAAAATGGAATTAATACAAACTACCTCATGTTGGTGATGGTGAAAACAGCTGGGAGCATTGTCAACTACATTGTCAACTATAAAGTATTATAAAAATATTAGCTGTTATTATTATTATTCATTTAAGGAGTTCATTATTTGAAGTGACTACTGGATACCTCTACTTGGAAATCAAATAGGTATTTCACTTTATAGGTCCAAAACAGACCTGATGATTTTCTCCTCAAACCTGCTCTTATATCAGTCTTCTCCATCTCAGTAAAGGGCAACACCTTTCTTCCAGTGACACAGGTCAAAATTTTGTAGGTGGGAAGCGGCTGTGGCTCAATCAGTAGGGCTCCCGTTTACCATATGGGAGGCCCCGGGTTCGGTTCCCGGGGCCTCCTGGTGGGGGCAAGCCCGCCCGCATGGCGTGGTTGGCTGACCCAGCGAGCGCAAGCAGCAAGGGGGGGATAAATGAATAAATAAATAAAATCTTTAAAAAAAAAAAAAAATTTTTGTAGGTAGCCTTAGTGCTCTCCTCTCTCACATCCAATATCCAATCCATCAGCAAACCTTACTGGCTGTACCTTAAAACCATATCTGGAAATCTATCACTTCTTCACAATTCTATCCCATCAAAGCTACTGTCATCTCTCTCCTGCAACAGTCCTTCAACAGTCCTCCTTCTTCAAGATCCACCCTGGGGTCAGTCTCCACACCACAGCCTTTTCCAGTGTAAGGTGGTTCACGTTACTTTTGGCTCCATCACACTGCTTTCAGCTTTTCCATCTCAGTCAGAAAGATTTCCAAGGTGTACAAAGCCCCAAATGATCTAGCCCCTGGTTACCTCTCTAATTTTGCTTCTACCTTACTCATCCAGCTCCAAACACATTGGTCTCCTTACTGTTCCTCCCTCAAGTCAAGCATTCTCGTATCTCAAGGCCTTTGCACTCTCTAATCCCTCAGACTGGAATTCTTTTTCTCCATATAGCCACAGGGCTTGCTTCTTCACCATCTTCTGGTCTCTATTCAAGTATCACCTCAATAGAGAAGTTTTTCCTGAACACCAAATTTAAAACCACACACTTCTGTCCTATCCCTTTTCCCTACTCTGTTTTTCTCCTTAGCATTTAGCACCTCGATACTTATTTGTTTATGGTCTGCCTTCCTCCATTAGAATACCAACTTCACAAAAGTAGGACTTTGTCCACTGTTGTATCCCTAGTACCCAACATATAAATGTTTCTTTATAATGACTTTATAATGACTATCTCATAGTTATACCTGCCCAAATCCAGTAGTAATTTTCATGCCCTGGGGTTCTTTTGGATTCAGGTGCCTTCCTCATGTGTTGGGGAAATTCACATGCTTACCCCTATATCCCAAAGGGAACAAAAACCTATTTTCCATGTTCAACTTTAAATGGAATCACCCTAGCACTTGGAGTTTGGAGTTGGAGAGAAGAGAAGGGGATGAGCCTTTAGTGTCTGACCATCTTTTACCCTCTTCCTGATGCCTGCAGCCATCTGGAGTTTGGACAGTTAAACACTGCCACAGTCCACTTACTGGGAAGTCATGTAGTGGAAGAGACAAGTAAGTGTAAACAACTGATAAATGTGATCCAGGAGGTGGGTAGGTGTTGAGGAAATTTGTTATATGTATAGAGAGTAGAGAAGGAGGCCCAGTCAGAATCTCTACACAGAATTCCACAAGTAGTTTCTAATCTTAAGATCTGGGGGAAGGGGACATATATCCAATACAGGACAATGAGCTCTGGGGACATTCCTATCTACATTCACCACCATGCTCGCCTCAGTTTTCACAGAAACCCAGAAAAAACTCTGTAGCCTCTCTGCCTGCCTGGTGACTATGTCTAACCCTACATGCTTTGTCTTAAGAGGAGAAGTCACCATCTCCATTCCCAACAGAGGGTCTGGCCCCCACATAACGACCAGCTAATGTATGGGTTCAGGTGGTCACTATACTCATGGTCTTCCAGTACTGCAGGCCCGGAGGCTACAGCTCCCATTTTTGCCCTCCTAACTTTAGCTGGCAGTGGGCCATCTGCCTTGCCCCTTACACAGAAGGCTGCATTTCCCAGAACTGTTTACAGCAAGCTGCTCTCTTCCTCCTAGAACCCGCCTACACTTGTTAGGGTACTCCACAACAATGTCTTTTTTTCCATTGAGAGAACATGGCTCTAGTGCCAGTCCTCTGCCATTAAGGACACCTGCATGCAACTGCCTAAAGATCGCCAGCAGGGGGAGCCAGAAAACTTCAGGTTCCTCAGCTGGACAAAAGAGTCTGGGATAAAAGCTACTTCTCAAGAGTCCCAGATAATTTTCTCCTCATTTAAGAGATGCAGAACCAAGTGCATTGTTAAAACAGCTGCTTGTAAGGGAGGCGGCTGTGGCTCAATCAGTATGGCTCCCGTTTACCGTATGGGGGGCCCCGGGTTCGGTTTCCGGGGCCTCCTGGTGGAGGCGGGCCCGCCCCACGGCGTGGTTGGCTGACCCGGCGAGCACGGGCGGCAGGGGGGAGATAAATGAACGAATAAATAAAATCTTTAAAAAAAAACAAAAAAACAAACAAAACAAAACAAAACAAAAAACAGCTGCTTGTGAGGTAAAGGTGAGTAGAGAGTCAAATAGAGTTCATCCATTAATTCATCAACAACTATTTATTAACCAACTACTTGAACCTGATCCTTGAGCACAATGCATGTAAGATATTTGGCTGGGATTCTTTCATGTGTTATCCAAGAGGGCAGAGACTGCGCCTGTTTCATCTCTCAATGCCTAGACACACTGCCTGGAATGCAGCCAGGACTCAATAAAAGTTTTTTGAATGAACATCATATAGTTATAATTTTTTTAAAGATCCACACATAAGATATGATGCTATTTAGGGTATTACTCATGGTTTAAAAATATATATTTGCTGCAGTCACCAAGATGGCAGAGTGAGCTACTCTAATGTTCTGTCCCCCATGGAAGCTTTGAAAAACAAGAACTGGCAGAAACATCTTTTTCAGAGCCCCCAGAAAACAGTTAAATGGTTGCAGTAACAGGGCAAGCACCAAAACAAGGAAAAAAACAAACTAAAAATGTTAAGAAGCACACCAAAAACATGAACAAAAACAAAAGTAGGTAAGTTGGGCTTTATCAAAATTTAAAAACTTCTGTGCAGCAAATGACATTACCAAGAAAAGTGAAAAGACAACAGAATGGGAGAAAATATTTGGAAACCATATATCTGATAAGAGTTTAATATCCATTAACTCATACAACTCAGTAACAAAAAGACAAATGGGCATAAGGATATATACCAGGTCAAGATGGCAGAGTAGGTGCTTCAGGGTCCTGTCTCTGAACAGAAGCTTTGAACAACCAGCAAAAACTGACAGAAACAGCTTTCTCAAAGCTGCAGAATACAGTTAAAGAACTGTGGTAACAGGGTGAACGCTGTACCAAGAAAAAGCCAACTTAAAAGTAGTAGGATCTTTTGGTGCTCTGGCTGGCTCCTCCTGTGCCTCTTATTGGCTTGGCACACAACCATCCTGTGCACCAAGTGCTGATTCCTGGTCCCAGTTCCAGAGGGAGCAGAGTAACCCTTGAGCACATACTGGGAGCATGTATGTCTGATCCAATCTGTGGTGGTGACCTGAAGGACTCACTGTCCCAGAATTTACCTGTGTATAGAAGGCAGATAGGACAAAGGAGTGCTAGCTGTAGGATATACAGTGCCTGGGACTGTGCAGAAACTGTTTCCTAGGGAAGAGGTAATATTTGGAATCATGTAAATGATGAAATTCCTAGGGCCAAATGTGCATGCCCAAGATAAGATACATGTGCAGAATGACAAGAGAATTCTGAAAGCTGCAAAAGAGAAACACATCACATATGAGGAGGCCTCAATAAGATTAAGTGCCAATTTCTCAAGAAGGAGTGGGATGACATATTTAAAGTCCTGAAAAACACAAATTGCCAACCAAGAATTCTATATCCAGCAAAACTTTCAAAAAGGGAGAGATTAAGAGTTCCCAGGGAAGCGGCTGTGGCTCAATCAGTAGGGCTCCCGTTTGCCATATGGGAGGCCCCGGGTTCGGTTCCCGGGGCCTCCTGGTGAAGGCGAAGGCCCGCCCGCACGGCGTGGTTGGCTGGCCCGGTGAGCACAAGCAGCAAGGGGGGGATAAATGAATAAATAAATAAAATCTTTAAAAAAAAAAAAAAAAGAGTTCCCAGATAGGGAGCTGATGTGGCTCAAGTGGTTGAGCTTCTGTTTCCTACATAGGAGGTTCTGGGTTCGGTCCCTGGTGCCTCCTGGAAAAAAAAAAAAGAGTTCCCAGATAAACAAAAGCTGAGGGACTGGGTCACCACTAGATCAGCCCTACAAGAAATGTTAAAGGGATGGGAAGCGGCTGTGGCTCAATCAGTAGGGCTCCTGTTTACCATATGGGAGGCCCCGGGTTCGGTTCCCGGGGCCTCCTGGTGAAGGCAAGCCCGCCTGCACGGCGTGGTTAGCAGACCCAGCGAGCACAAGCAGCAAGGGAGGGATAAATGAATAAATAAATAAAATCTTTAAAAAAAAAAAAAAAAAGAAATGCTAAAGGGAATTCTGCAGGTTGAAAGGAAAGGACACTATACAACTGACTGAAGCCACATGAAGAAATAAAGAACTCTGGTAAAGATAATGATATAAATACCAGTACTATGGTATTTTTTTATTTGTAACTCCATTTTTTATTTCCTACAGGATCTAAAAGGCAAGTGCATAAAAACGTAATAGTAAATCAGTGGTTCTGGACTCATAATGTATAAATATGTAATTTGTGACAAGAACTATGAAAAGGTGGGGAGCCGAGGAGTATGGGAACATAGTTTACATAAGCTATTGAAGTTAAGTTGGTCTCAAGGCAAACAAGATCGTTATACATTTAGGATGTTAAATGTAAGCTCCATGGTAACCACAAAGAAAATATCAAGGAATATGCAAGCTCACAGAGAAAGCAGACTACAAGTTATGGGTGTGTGTATGTGTGTCTGTGAAAAGGCAATGGGGAGTTAATGCAAAATGAGTGTAGGGTTTCTGTTTGGGGTGAAAGTAAAGTTCTGGTTATGGATGCTGGTGAGGGTACTGCAACATTGTGAATTTGATTAATCTCACTGAATGGTATGCTTGTGAGAGGTTGGGATGGGGAAATTCATGTTGTATATGTTTCTACAATTTGAAAAATAAAGATAAACTTTTAAATGCAATACATGATAATGGAAGTGGTCTAAGAATGGAGGAGAAGAGGGTCTAAAGGAAATTACTGGGACCTAAGAAATAATAGGACCTAGACTTCCAGAAAGATGGTAGACTAGAAAGACACGGGACTCTCTTCTCTCCCAGAAAAACAGGCTGAAGGACAAGCAGAAATGGCTTGGAAAAAAATATTCTAGGGTTTAAGACACCAGGAGAAGGCTGAACACTGCCTAGAAGAGTGAGTGAAAAAGGAAAAGATTGGCAAAACTGTGAGTTAAAAGCGGCAGCTACTACTGCCGGCACCCTCGCCCAAACTAAAGATACTTTTGAATTTTCAGACCTTTGGGCAGGGAGGCTACAAACAAAGGGGGCCCCAAGGATCCACCTTCCCAGGAAAGGGGGGAGAGAGAGGGACACAGCCTAAGGCTGACTCAGCTTTTTTTTTTTTTTTTTTTTTTTTTTAAGATTTTATTTATTTATTCATTTATCCCCCCTTTGCTGCTTGTGCTCGCTGGGTCAGCTAACCACGCCGTGCGGGCGGGCTTGCCTTCACCAGGAGGCCCCGGGAACCGAACCCGGGGCCTCCCATATGGTAAACGGGAGCCCCACTGATTGAGCCCTGACTCAGCTTTTGACCCACAAATTTGTTCTGCTGTGTCCCAGGAGCCCTTCCAGGCCAGGTGGGGCCGCACCATTGTGTGCCTTGAGAGCTAGCTCAGGACTAAAGAAATGTGGGACTAAAGAGATCCAACTCTCTCAATCTCCCTCTCAACTAACCAGGACTGATTACTGAGGATGCTGAGGGAAGTCGAATCATTTCCTACTTGGGAAAAGGGAGAGGGCTGCCAGCGAAGGTTGGAGAACTGTCTCTGAGAAAGTATGAATTGCAAGGCTCTTAGCCTCCAGGCAGGAACCTCTGTCACATTGATCCTGTCAGTGTTGCAGCAAACACACTCAGACCAGGCATTGAACTGAGAGGGCTGTCGAAGATCGCCATCTACTGGCAGACTAAGGAAGTGCATGTGAGGAAATTAAAAGTAAATAAGAAGCTCTTTCTGGCTTTTATAGCCTCCCTCCCCAAGGCCCTAGGAAGCAGATCTGCAACCCATTATGGGGTCCAGAGCCCAATTTTGAGCAAATAATAGGGACAACTGTAAAGACCCAGGTTGAACCAAGAATCAAAGAATAGCAGTAACATACAGCCTCCAGCCACTAAACCCCTATGAAAGAGAGAAAAATTGAGCATCTGAGTAAACTCACCATCCTAATTAGATGCCTAGACATCATCAAAAAACATCAGCAGGGAAGCGGCTGTGGCTCAATCAGTAGGGCTCCCGTTTACCATATGGGAGGCCCCGGGTTCGGGTCCCAGGGCCTCCTGGTGAAGGCAAAAGCCCGCCCGCACGGCGTGGTTAGCTGACCCAGCGAGCACAAGCAGCAAGGGGGGGATAAATGAATGAATAAATAAATAAAAATCTTTAAAAAAAAAAAAAAAAAACATCAGCAAAAAATTACAAGCCATACTAAGAAAATGGAACACATGGCCCAAGAAAAGGAATAGATCAAAGCCCCACAAGAGACACAGGATTTGAGATCACTGATTAACGAGATACACACAAATTCCCAAAATCAAATTAATAAGTTGAAAGACAATGTGGCTAAGGAGATAAATGACATCAAGAAGACACTGAGGGGAAGCAGATGTGGCTCAAGCGATTTGGCTCCCGCCTACCACATAGGAGGTCCCTGGTTAAGCTCCTGGTGCCTCCTAAAGAAGACACTGAGCTGGTACAACAAGCAGTTGTGGCGAGCTAACGCAACAAGATGATGCAACAAGAGATACAAGAAGAAAAACATAGAGACACAACAAAACAGGGTACAGAGGTGGCTCAAGTGATTAGGCACCTCCCTCCCACATTGGAGGTCCTGGGTTCAGTTCCTGGTGCCTCCTAAAGAAACAAGGGAGACGAACATACACAGCAACTGCAAACAATGAGGGAGTGGGGAGAAATAAATAATAAAAATAAAAATAAATCTAAAAAAAAAAAAGAAGACACTGAGCAAGCACAAAGAAGAATTTGAAAACCTGAACAGAAAAGTAACAGAGCTCATGAGAATGAAAGACACGACAGGTGAGATGCAGCAGACCAGGGAGCTGAGGTGGCACAAGAGATTGAATGCCTCTCTCCCACTCTGGAAGGTCCCAGGATCGGTTCCCGGTGCTGCCTAAAGAGAAGACAAACAGACAAAGAAGAAAACACAGCAAATGGACACAGAGAGCAGACAGCGAATGTAAAAACAACAGTGTAGGGGGCGGTATGGGATGAATAAATAAATCTTAAAAAAAAAAAAAAAAAGAACTAAAATCAAATATCTAACTGAACAACTGCAGAAACCAGAAAAAGAATAGCAAACCAATCCCAAAGTAAGCAGAAGGAAAGAAATAATAAAGATTAGAGCATAAATAAATGAAATTGAGAACAACAACAACAAAAAAACATTAAAGAAAATCAACAAAACCAAAAGCTGGTTCTTTGAGAAAATCAATAAAATTGACAAACTCCAAACGAGACTAATAAAGAAAAATGAGAGAAGATGCAAATAAATACAATCAGAATCGAATGGGGAGCTGGGGGAGGAGTTACAACTGACCCCACAGAAATAATTTATGAGAAACTGTATGCCAACAAATAGGCAACCTAGATGAAATGGACAAATTCCTAGAAATGCACAAACAACCTACACTGACACTACAAGAAATACAAGAACTTAACAAACCAATCACATGCAAATCAAAACTACAATGAGATATCATTTCACACCTATCAGAATGGCCACTATTAAAAAGACAGAGAACTACAAGCCTTGGAGAGGATGTGGAGAGATAGAAACACTTATTCACTGTTGGTAGGAATGTAGGATTGTACAGCCACTGTGGAGGACTCTTTGGCAGTTCCTAAAGAAGTTGAGTATAGATTTGCCACATGACTGCAATACCACTACTGGGTCTATACCCAGAAGAACTGAGAGCAATAACACGAACAGACATCTGCATACCGATGTTCACAGCAGCATTATTTACAATTGCCAAAAGTTGGAAACAACCCATCAACAGATGAATGGATACATAAACTGTGGTGTATTCACATGATGGAATATTAAGCAGTTGTAAGAAGAAATGGGGAAGCGGATGTGGCTCAGGCGATTGGGCTCCCGTCTACCATATGGGAGGCCCCGGATTGGTGAAGGCAAGCTGGCCGGCAGCCTGCACCCCAGGGAGAGCTGAGCTGGCGTAGCAAGATGACACAACAAAAGGGAGATGCAGAGGAGAGATAGTGAGAGAAGCAGCACACCAGGGAGATGAGGTGGCTCAAGCAATTGAGTGCCTCTCTCCTACACCTGAGGTCACAGGATCGGTTCCCAGTGCCTCCTAAAGAGAAACAAGAAGAGACAAGCAGACACGGAAAGAACACACAGCGAATAGACACAGAGGGTAAACAGCGAGCATACACAACAACGGTGGGGGGCGGGGGTTAAATAAAAAAAAACTAAATAAAAAAAAAAGAAGAAATGAAGTCGTAAAGCATATGACAACATGGATGAACCTGGAGGACATTATGTTGAGTGAAGCAAGCCAGACACAAAAGGACAAATACTGTGTGATTGTGCTACTATGAGCTAAATAAATTGTGTAACTTATTGTATGATTCCATTTATATAAAATGTAAATATAAATCAATTTATAAAGATGAAATTAGATTAGTGGTTATATAGGGCTGGGGAAGGCATGCTAAAGGGTGTGGAGCTTTTCTTTTGGGGGTAATGAAATGGTTCTAAAATTTTTTGTGGTGATGAATGCACAACATTGTGATTATAGTAATAGCCACTGATTATATACTGTGGATAGATTGTATGGTATGTTAAGCTATCTCAATAAAACTGCTTAATAAGTAATTATGCAAGAGTAGCCAGAAATAGCAGCTACATACAATAACAGAAACAGAAAGATTGAAAGGTGAACAATTTTCTTGTTTGTCTGTTTTTTTTACTGTTATTTGAAGAATGAAAATGCTCTAAAATGACTGAAGTGATGAATGCACAACTATGTGATTACACCAGATACCACTGACTGTACACTTTGGATATATTGTATGCTTTATTAATATGTATCAATAAAATTGATCTGTTTTAAAAAAAAAAAAAAGGAATATTAGGACTTAGTCAGTGGGCCTTATCCTGGAGTATATAATAATCTGTTTCCCCAATATAACAGAGTTAGACTTATTTATAATTCCCCTACTCATCATTCTTCTACCCCTTTTATTTGAACCTATAATTTGAACCTATAACACTATACATACCTGTTAAATATATGTCTCAGGGACTTAAATCTTCGGTCTGTTCATATTCTGGTTGAGCCCTGAATCTCTCTGCAGTTCATCAGATTTGCCCAGGACAACTAACAAAATGATGATGACAGACAACTCCCATCCCCAAAAACAAAGATTATCTACAACTGCAAGCATACTAGTTCCTTCCATTTGCCCCATGAGATCTAAGCCCCCTCCCCTGCCTCCTGAAGCAGAGCAGGCAACATCTCAAAAGCCTCAAAACTGAGGAATGAATATAAGGCGGGAATGCAACCACGGATCAAAGCAGACTTATTAGTATTGTAGTAATGGAAGAACTTGTAACATTGATATAGAGATAGTGGTTACCAGAGGTTCTGAGGGGAGGGGAGGGAAGTAGGTGGAATATAAGGCATTGGAAAGGTTCTGCACGATACTGCAATGGCAGATACAGGCCATTACATATTTTGTCAAAACCTATAAAACTGTACAGCGCAAAGTATAAACCCTAATGCAAACTACAGACCTTGGCTAGTAGCCATGCTTCAATATCGGTTCATCAATTCTAACAAACGTGCCACACTAATGTAAAATGTTATTAATAGGGGACTATGTGAGAGGGTGTATTAGTCAGCCAAAGGGGTGCTGATGCAAAATACCAGAAATCTATTGGTTTTTATAAAGGATATTTATTTGGGGTAGAAGCTTACAGTTACCAGGCCATAAAGCATAAGTTATTTCCCTCACCAAAGTCTATTGCCACATGTTGGAGCAAGATGGCTGCCAACATCTGCCAAGAGTTCAGGTTTCTTGGGTTCCTCTCTTCCCGGGGCTCCATTTCTCTCCGGGCTTAGCTGCTGTGCTCTCTCCACAAGGCCAGCTGTAGACTATCAGGCGAACATTTCTCTTTCCCCAGGGCTTCTGCTATGTCTAAGAAGCCATGTCTAAGAAGCCATGTCTAAGAAGCAGTCTCTATTCCTCTGGGCTCCAGCTCAAAACTCAGCATCAGAACTCCACCTCACTCCTCTGCTATGTCGTGTAGTTTTATCTTTTATTTTATCAAGGGGGCGGGGACTCAACATCCTACTGACATGGTTCAATCAAAGCCTTAATATTAATTTAATCATGCCCAGGTACAGACCAGTTTATAAACATAATCCAATATCCATTTTTGGAATTCATAAACCATATCAAACTGCTACAGAGGGGGAGCAGGTAGGTTATATGGGAATCCACTATACTTTTGATGTAACTTTTCTGTAATCTAAAACTTTTCTAAGGGAGTAGATGTACCTCAAGTGGTTGAGCACCTGCTTCCCATTCAAGAAATCCTGGGTTTGATCCCCAGTACCTCCTATAAAAAAAAAATAAACAAATGTGAAAAACCACCTCTCACTAGGGAGTGGATGTAGCTCAATGGTTGAGTACCTGCTTCCCATCTACGAGGTCCTGGGTTCAATCTACAGTACCTCCTAAAACAAAACAAAAAAACACAAAACTTCTTTAAAAATAAAATGTATAGAAAAATGAAATAATAGGACTACAGATTATAACCTTTATATCAATATTAATTTTTTAAAAGGATTTATTTCTCATCCCCCTTGTTGTTTGTGCTGGCTGTGTGCTGTGTCTGTTCGCTGTGTGCTGTGTCTGCTTGTCTTCTTTTATGAGGCACTGGAAACCGAACCCGGGACCTCCATGTGAGAAGGAGGCACCCAATCACTTGAGCCATACCCACTCCCTGCTTGTTGTGTCTCTCATTGTTTTTCCTCATTGTGTCTTCTCATTGAGTTATCTCATTGCGACAGCTCGTTGCATCAACTCACTGCACCATCCCTTCACATTAGCTCACTGACTTGCTCATCTTCTTTTTTTTTTTTTTTAAGATTTTATTTATTTATTCATTTATCCCCCCCTTGCTGCTTGTGCTCGCTGGGTCAGCTAACCACGCCGTGCGGGCGGGCTTGCCTTCACCAGGAGGCCCCGGGAACCGAACCCGGGGCCTCCCATATGGTAAACGGGAGCCCTACTGATTGAGCCACAGCCGCTTCCCGCTCATCTTCTTTAGGAGGCACTGGGAACAGGACCAGGGACCTCCCATGTGGGAGGCAGACACCCAACTGTTTGAGCCACATCCACTCCCTCAATGTTAAATTTTTTGAATTTGATAACTGCACTTAAGGTGATTCCATAAGGGAATATCCTGGTTTGTAGAAAATGTACATGGAAGTATTATGTACATTTTACCTGCTCTCAAATGTTCAGAAAATAGATGACAGATGGATAGACAAAAAGAATGATACGGAAAAGGTGGCAAAATGTTAAAATAGTGGATCTGGGTATTTTTGGGGGTCATGTAGTATGTGGAGTTCTCTGTATGAAGTTTGTATTGTTATTGCAACTGTCCTTTAAGTTTGAAATTCTTTCAAAATAAAAAGTTAAAAAATAGGAAAATAGGATATACCAATAAAAACACGTTCAAAGGAGAGCCATGGGTGCCTAGTGGGATAAGTGAACAAAAGTTGTTGATACATATAATTATGTTAAATATCAACTCCATGTGTTGAATAAATAAAGTAATCAACTACCAAAAAAAAGAAAAAATGGACAAAGGACTTGAATAGACTTTTCTCCAAAGAAGATATATAAATGGCCAGTAAGCACATGAAAAGATGCTCAATATCATTAGCCATTCCAGAAATGAAACTCAAAACAAATCACAATGAGGTATCACCTCACACCCACTGGAATGGCTCCTATTTAAAAAAAAAAAAAAGAAAAGAAAACTAATGTTGGCAAAGATGTGGATAAATTGGAGCCCTCATGCATTGCTGGTAGGAATGTAAAATGGTGCAGCTGCTGTGGAAAAGTTTAGCTGTTTTCCAAAAAGTTAAACACAGAATTACCATATAATCCAGAAATTCCACTCCTAAGTATATACCAAAAGAAGTGAAAATAGGTGTGAACTAAAAAACTCATATATGAATATTCCATAGCAGCATTAGTCATAAGAGCCCAAAAGTGGAATCAACCTAAATGTCAATCAAGTGATGAATAATGGTATATCCATACAATGAAATATTATCAGCCATAAAAAGGAATGAAGTTCTGATTCATGCTACAACATGGATGAACCTTGACAACATCAAGCTAAGTGAAAGAAGTCAGACACAAAAGACCACATATTGTATGATTCCATTTATATGAAATATCCAGAATAGGCAAATCCATAGAGACTGGCGACAAATTAGTGGTTTCCAGGGGCTGGAGGAGGGGGGAATGGGGGCAACTGCTTAATGGGTATGGGGTTTCCTTTTGGCATAATGAAAACAAGGTTCCATATGATCCAGCAATTCCACTCTTATGTACACATATTAGTTTCCTGGCTGCTAAAACAAATACTATACAATGGGCTGGCTCACAGTTTCAGAGGCTAGAAGGCTTGCTTCTTCCTGGGGGTGATATCTTCTGGCTAAGCTGGTAATCTTTAGGGTTCCCTGGCTTTTCTGTCACATGGCAATGCACATGGTAGCATCTTCTTTCTTTCCTGGGTTCTGTTGACTTCCAGCTTCTGACTACTTCCTGTGGCTTTCTCTATAAAGCCTCTAGTAATAGGATAAGACCCATTCTGATTCAGTTGGGCCACACCTTAACTGCAGTAGCTTCATCAAAACGTCCTATTTACAATGAATTCACACCCACAGGAATGGATTAAAAACATATTTTTCTGGGATATATACTTCAAGCCACCACAGTCTATCTATCTATATATCTATCCAGATATACATACATATACATATATCACGTGAATGGTTATAGCAGTATTATCTGTAATAGCCCCAAAGTGGAAACAATTGATAAACAAAATGTAGTATATATCCCTACAATGGAATATTAATCAGCATAAAAAGGAACAATGTACTGATACAAGCTACAATATTGATGAATTTTGAAATCATGCCTAGTGAAAGAAGCCAGACACAAAAGGTCACGTATTGTATGATTCCATTAAAATTAAAGGTCCAGAACAGGCAAATCTATATATAGAGAAAGTAGATTAGTGGTTGCCAGGGGCTAGGGGTGGTAGGGGATGACAGCTAACACAGGGTTTCTTTCTGGAGTGATGAAAATGTTCTGTATTAGATAGTGATGATGGTTGCACAACCTTCTGAATATACTAAAACCCACTGAATTATATACTTTTAAAAAAAGATCTCCACCCCCCCACTCCCACCCCTGTTTGCTCTATTTGCTGTTATGTTCTTCTGTGTCTGCTTGTCTTCTCTTTAGGCGGCACCAGGAACCAATCCTGAAACCTTCCAGAGTGGGAGAGAGGCACTCAATCTCTTGCACCACCTCAGCTCTGTCGTCTGCTGTGTCTCTTACTGTCTCTCCTCTGTGTCTCTCTGTTGCATCATCTTGCTGCGCCAGCTCTCTGCGTGGGCCAGCACTCCTGTGCGGGCCAGCACTCTGCTCAGGCCAGCTTGCCTTCACCAGGAGGTCCCAGGAATCAAACCCTGGACCTCCTATATGGTAGACAAGAGCCCCATCGCTTGAGCCACATCCACTGCCCTGAATTATATACTTAATGGTGAACTTCACATATATGAATTATATCTCAATTATAAGAAGTAGAGCATTCATAAATTTTTATTTTGCTTAAATTCATTACTTTTTTTTTTTTTTTTTTTGCTATGTGCCTGTGTCTTAATGGTGCAGGTACTTACTGACATCTGAAGGCTGATCTGTGTGCCCATCTGCAGACTCATTTGTCACCACTCAATTCCCATCTCACCCTCAATCCCCAACCAAATACCAAGCCTCTTGCTACTACCCAAACACATATTGCTAAGCTCTTCCATACTTCAGTGCCTTTGCACATGCTGTTCTGTCTGGAAAGTTTTTTACCCTCTATACACCAAAGCCAATTTTTTTTTTTTTTTTTTAATTAGAGAAGTTGTAGGTTTACAGAAAAGTCATCCATAAAATACAGAGTTCCCATAAACCACCCTATTATTAATACCTTGTATTAGTGTGGTACATTTCTTGCAATTGATGCAAGAAAATTTTTATAATTGTACTATGGTTTATTTAGGGTTCTTTATTTGTGTTATACACTCCTATGGATTTTTAAAAAATTGATTCCAGTAACATACATACAACCTAAAATTTCCCCCTTTAACCACACTCAATATATATTTCAATGTATTAATTAGGTGCACAATATTGTGCTACCATCACCACATCCATTATAAAAATAGAGGACACTTCACGAATTTGCATGTCATCCTTCCTCAGGGACTGTGCTAATCTTCTCTGTATCATACCAATTTTAGTATATGTGCTGCTGAAGCAAGTACCACCTCATTCAATCTTATCTTTTAACACCCAACAAATGTCACTGGTGCCTTGAAGCTTTTCCAACTTCCTTCTTCCCCATTTCAGAAAGTGTTACTTTATCTGTCTCTCTGCATGTACCTCTACAGTGGCATTTCTCACCCTATACTGGACTGATCTCTACCCATGGTGTTGTCTTCTCTCCTTTTCCCTCTCTGCTCAGATCGGGACCCCAGGGAGGCAGAGCCCACAACTTCCCTATTACGTCCTGTGCACTAATGTAGTGCTCGGAATAGAGTAGGAAGAAAAGAAACTAACATTTACCAAATGCCTCGTAAGTGCTAGGCACATAATATTTAATCTTTACAACCATCCTGTGAAATATATATTGCCATACCATTTTACAGAAAGTTGGAGACTGAAATTCAGAAAGGTTAAGTAAATCTCCCAAGGTCATGCAACTTGTAAGTGATGGAATTGAGGCAGTGAGATCAGAATAGGACTGCCTCTCAAATCCAGAGTACCCCCTATGGGTACAGCGAGATGGTTAGTAGCATGGGCTCTGGGATCAGAATGCTTGGATACACATTTTGGCTATTCCATCTGTTAGCTTTGTGGCTTTAGGCAAGGTACTTAATCTATGACTGTTTCTTCAACTGTAAAACAGGAATATTAATAGTGTCTACACATAAGGTTGTGAAGAATAAATGAGACAGTAGATGTAAAGCATTCAGAACAGTATCTGCCCACATACTGAGGGTTCAAAAATGTTAGCAATGGTGTTTATTATGGTCCCACATTGAGCTAGTGTTTGGTAAATGCTGGATGGCTGGATAAAATGTACATAATTCTATTCAGAGATTGACAGATTATCCACCCCACTACCAAGTCAGGAATCCAGAGAGACCTAAAAAGTAAAAACACTAAAGTGATTAATAGCTTGACCTTTATAAGACTCTTTGAGCTAATGACAGCCACAAAATTGAGTGGAAACCAAATATTTTTAACCATATTTCCACATAAACTGGATTTGCTTAAATCACCTGGCATAACAATAACAAAATCAAAGGTTCAGCTAGGCTCTGGCTTTTGATCCTACACAGTGACAATGATTATGATAACAGCAGAAGCAAGTACTTCTATAGTTCTTAATATGTATGAGGAACTTTTCTAATTACTTTACATATGTTAACTAATTTAATGTTCACTGGAGCAGATTCTCCTACTATATCCAAGGGACCAGAAACTCTGAGCCAAAAGTAGGTTGCTAGCTGAGGTCAGAACCACTCTAGGAAGGTGAAATCTTCACCAGATTTCCTCAGAAATCTAGAAATTTCTAGAGATTTCCTCTAGAAATCTTCACCAGATTTCCTCAGAAATCTGGTGAAGGTGACAGAGGGCTAGGCCATTCAATGTTGGAGAGCACAAGATCCTAGAAAGTGGAAAGGCTTAACTATTGTCTGGATGGCAACAGACTGGCTGAAACAGGGCAGAATTTCTATTTCTAATGTCAGTATAATAAGGAAGCTGCTGCCAATGCTACATAAAGCTCAAGAATATTTAGCAGCCATGGTTGACTTCCTACTGAGCCATTAAGGTAAATGTAGAAGAAAGTTCCAGGTAGAAACATCCTTAGAAATTCAGAGAACACACTAAATGTTTGAAGCTAGTACTTAACCTCTTCTTAATGAACTCAGGGTCTTGCAATGTGGAAGCCAATCTGAGTCCACTTATGATATCCCCATGACACTGCTCACTTCTACTAACTGGGCTTCAAGAAGGTGAAAAGGGCAGCAATCAGATCTTCTGGTTGGATCTTACAGTAATAGGATGTGGATTTCTCCTGTTCTGGCATTTCTTGCTTGGGATTCTTTCCCCCTGCCCCCATCTCCATTTTATTGTCTCTAATGGAGGCTGAAGAATATATATTAGAATACTTTTTTAGTATTTCCTGATATACAGATTTCTTTAAAGAACATCTCTTAAGAGG
The DNA here is from genome assembly GCA_026826555.1 of Tolypeutes matacus. NCBI lineage: Eukaryota > Metazoa > Chordata > Mammalia > Cingulata > Chlamyphoridae > Tolypeutes > Tolypeutes matacus. The sequence goes on along the minus strand of JAKSZT010054517.1, from coordinate 3,518,092 downwards.
GGATGGAATGGAGCCAATCATGGGAAAAGATGAATCAAGAAACTTTCAGGAACAGCCTACATGACAGAGCAGAATGGGAGAGACAGCCAGGAAGGAACTGAGGTGATAAAGGGAAAACCAGTCCCTGTACAGAAGCACTTAACAGCTGTTTGCTATCTGAAAGAATAAACAGCAATAGTAAAACGAAGTATCAGGCTTATAAGGGGGAACAAAGATATTGTCCCAGCTACTTTGGGATTTACTAATAAATCAGGATATATTTACTAGTTTAACATCTGATTTACATATTATTTATATAAAAACAAATGTTAACTACAACCATGTGTGATAAATTAAAAATATTCATGCCAAACACCATTTTTACATTCTGAAGACACAAAAATGGTCAGGGCAAAAGTGTGGCATTCCTACAGTTAACCAGCAGAGTCCAACCTGCCATATGACTGCCTTGGCTAGGCCTACCATCTGACCAAGGTCAATCACATTCAAAACCTGGGTCTTTCCTTTGCCCATTTTCTCTCCTTGACACTTTAGAACTTCTGGTCTCCATCTCTGAACTTCCCTGTTTTTAATAAATGCTCCTTACAACCTATGAAGCCTGGTTATTTACTTCTACTTTGGAACCCAGTTCCCACCTCACCAGGATGTGGCTCCATGGAGTTCATACATACTCAATATGCTCATAAATGCTAAGGCTAGACTCAGAGCAACTGTGTACCTTCTTCTCAGCAGGCCTTTGTTCCAGTGCCTCCTAATCCATCCCATCATCCCATTCACCTGATACTTACTCTGATTTTTCTGTCCAGTCAACCCATGGCTGGTCCCATATCAAATTGCTTATGGGCATTCCTACTTACATACTTTGACATAAGTCAAATTCAAACCAACCAAGGCCAGATCCATTATCTGTCCCCAAACCAGCTCCCTTTATTAAATTTCCCTGGCACACCACGGCCACTGAACAATCAGAATGGATGTGCAACCACTCAGAATCTACAAGCCAGTAAGCCAAATAAGTGTATTGGATCCAATGTCAGCCCTGCTGATAATCCTTCCAGCCACTGCCCTGTCCTTCCTAACTAAACTTCTTGAAGTTGTCTGCTCTCAAAGTCTCCCTTAAGCACCATCTTTTCATTCCATAATCCATATATTTAAGCTCCCCCGCCACTACTACAATTCTTCCTGACAAGGTTGCCAATGGCCTTCTTGTGACTAAAACCCATGGACTGTTTTTAGTTTTAGACAGTGAGAGCAAAAAATGAGGGGTGTGTAGAAATAAATAAATCTTTAAAAACAACAAAAAGTTGACCATATAGGTGAGGGATTCTCAATTCTATTTCACTGATAGATATGTCTATCCTTATGCCAGCACCATGCTTTTTTTTTTTTTTAATCTATCACCCCCCCTTGCTGCTTGTACTCTCTGTATCCATTCGCTGTGTGTTTTTCTTTGTCTGCTTGTCTCCCTTTGTTGGGTCATCTTGCTGCGCTAGCTCTCTGCGCCGCGCGGGCCGTCAGGCTGCCTTGCCTTCACAAGGAGGCCCCGGGAATTGAACCTGGGGCCTCCCATATGGCAGATGGGAGCCCAACCACTTGAGCCACATCCACTTCCCACCATGCTGTTTTTTTTTTTTCCAAAGATTTATTTACTTTATCCATTTTAAACCCTCCCTTCCCCATTTGCTATTTTTGTGTCCATTCACTGGGCAATTCTCTGTATCTGTTTCCTGCCATCTCTTCTCATCCTCCTCCTCCAGTCTTCAATCCTGGAGACCTCTGATGTAGGAGAGAGGTGTTCTGCCACCTGTGCCACCTCGGTTCCTGGCTTTTGGAGCTTTTGGAGCATCTCATCTTGTCTCTCCCGTTACGTCATCATCTTGCTGCATGGCTCTTGGGGCCTGGCAGCCCATGCGCCTTCTATATATATATATATTTTTTATTTTACCAGGAGGTCCCGGGGATCGAACCCAGGTCCCTCCGTATGGCAGACGGACGCCCAACCATTTGAGCCACATCTGCACCCCCCCTGCTGTTTTGACCACTGTAGCTTTGTAGTTGTTTCAAGGTCAGGCGGTGAAATTCCTCCCACATCGCTCTTCCTTTTTAGAATGCTTTTGGCTATTTGGGTGCACTTTCCCTTCCAAATGAATTTGGTAATTGCCTTTGCTAATTCTTTAAAGTAGGCTTTTGGAATTTTGATTGGTATTGCATTGAATCTATAAATCAGTTTGGGTAAGACTGACATCTTCACGATATTTATTCTTCCAATCCATGAACACGGAAGTTCTATCCATTTGTTTAGGTCTTTTTAAAATTTCTTTTAGCATTGTTTTGTAGTTTTCTGCATATAGGCCCTGTACTTCTTTGCTTAAATTAATTCCTGGGTATTTGAGTCTTTTCTTGCTATTGTAAATGGAATTTTTCCCAATTTCCTCCTCAGATTGTTCAGTACTAGTGTACAAAAACATTACTGATTTTTGCGTGTTGATCTCGTATCCTGCCACCTTGCTGAACTCATTTATTAGCTCAAGTAGCTTTGTCGTGGATACTTCAGAATTTTCTAAATATAGAATCATGTCATCCACTGTTAGAGTTTTTTTTTTTTTAAGACTTATTCCCCTCCCCCCCTTTGCTTGTGCTCGTTGTCTGCTGTGTCCATTCGCTGCGCGTTCTTCTGTGTCTGCTTGTCTTCTCCTCTCATCTTTGCTTTAAGAGGCACTGGGAACCAATCCCGGGACCTTCTGACGTGGGAGACAAGCACTCAATCGCTTGAGCCACCCCAGCTCCCTAGTTTGTTGTGTCTCTCTGTGCCTCTTTTTTGTTGCGTCATCTTGTTGTGCCAGCTCTCCATGCAGGCCAGCTTGCTTTCACCAGGAGTCCCCAGGAACCAAACCCTGGACCCTCCATATGGTAGACGGGAGCTCAATTGCTTGAGCCTCATCGGCTTCCCCAGTGAACATTTTACTTCCTCTTTTCCTATTTGGATGCCTTTATTTTTTTCCTTGTCTAACTGCCCTAGCTAGAACTTCTAGTACAATGTTGAATAATAATGGTGACAGTGGGCATCCTTGTCTTCTTCCAGATCCTACAGGGAACACTTTCAACATTTTCCACTGAGTACGATGTTGGCTGTGGGTTTTTCATATATGCCTTTTATCATATTGAGGATTTTTCCTTCTATTCCCATCTTTTGAAGTGTTTTCATCAAAAAATTATGCTGGATTTTGTCAAATGCCTTTTCTGCGCCGATGGAGATGATCATGTGTTTTTTTCCCTTCAATTTGTTAATGTGGTATATTATGTTGATTGATTTTCTTATGTTGAAGCAGCCTTACAAACCTGGAATAAATTCCACTTGGTCATGATGTGTAAGTCTTTTGATATGTTGTTGGATTCGATTTTTAAGTATTTTGTTGAGAATTTTTGCATCTATGTTCATTAGAGAAAACTTCTTGAAGATAGCAAATATACCCAGTATTTCTTCTAAGTTAGAGGTCACTAACACAAATTCCTAATAATAACACAGCTATCTATTCAAGGCTCACTGAACGTCAACAATCCCATGATGTAGGTACTCTTTTTATTTCTCCCTCCCCCTATATGAGGAAACTAAGTCATGGAGAATTTAGTAGCTTGCCCAAGATGACACAGCTAGTAGGTGACAGAACTGGGATTTGAATCCTGACAATGGTGCCTTTACTCTCAACCACTATTATAGTAGAATAAGGAAACTGAGAATCATAGATGGTAAGTAACCTACCCAATATCAACCTGCAGTGCTGAGACTAGAACCCAGGATCTTTACAAAGCCTACACTTGCTACTATTTGATACACTGCTGTTCCTCCTTGAAAAATCAGTGCCAAACTCATACTGGGTGTTGATAAATTTTTAAATCTGCAGGGTCAATTTACTGGGATTGGAGAATACCACATACCCTTCCAAAAGAAGCATACTTGTAGTTTACTGGGCTAATTCAGCTTAAATACTGACATCCTATTGTTGGAATAAAGTTTATAGTCTCTAACATTCTCCCCACAACACTGAAGGCTGTTTTCATTAAAGCAATGTTTTCTAGGTCTGGCCTCTAAGTCAAAATCCATTCTTATTAAGGAATTTATTATTCTCTTTATTTCTCAAGACCTGTGATGTACCCAAGTTTTCTGCTTTTGTGGCTCCTCTGTTTTCCAGTGTGGAATGTCTTAGCTGTCAAAATAACCTGAGAACAACAAGCCTTCACGGCTGTTTTATTGTTTACCTTTAAATTTTTTTCCCTCTATTCTCTGTAGGTTTATTAGAATCTTTTTCCTTACATGGCACTCTGCTTTTCCCTTTTATTTCAAACATTTATTAAACACCTAACTATACATTAACCACATAAAAAATGTGCTAGCTCACTGGAGGCCACAGTCGTTGAAGGCCATACTTTGAAGGGAACAGTCTTGCGATTTAAACATTTTGACCAGAATATCATTTCCTTAAGCATCATAAAATCATCCCCTACTCAGTTTTAAATTATACACCAAAACATCTTTCAGCACAATCTCAATGACTACTTCTGCAACACTTCATATGGAGAGAGTAGCTGGAGCCAAGTTACTATATCTTACACAAAAGATTTTTATCAACACCTCAGACCTCTTCTGCTGACAAAAAGATTCTTAAAGCCTTTTAACAGCTTTATGACTTCCTTATTAGAGCTCCTCTACTAATATATCTTGTTATCAAAATGAACTGCCCATCCTACTTGGGAAACGCTCTGGAAGATATTTCCTGATTTAAGGGTACAGCTTTGTCTCTCTGGGTTAGTGCTCATTTAATACAAAATAGAGCCAAACATCCCTAAAATACTTAGTAAAATATCCGTATTATGTTTCACAATGTTGTCTTCAGGGATATAAATAATTCAAAGTGAGTAGGTGAGTCGTGGCATATTATTACTGCAGTAATATTTCTAGAAAAAATCTGAATTCTGGAGTAACTACAGTAGATAATATGGCCATACTGCACCAATATATGAGGCAAAGTTTAAAAATGGATATATATATTTAAAAAAAAGGGACCAAAACATTGTCAATGGTGATGACAAGCACATCTCTGAACGAAATCTGATTTCCTTGAGGAAGGAAGATAATGAACCTATTATGATAGAATATGCCTTTGAAGGACAGAAACGAATCCTTCATTCCCAAAACAATCAAATTACACTGATAAATGTCTTAGTTACAGGGTAGAAAAACAGAGGTGACTAATCTGAGCAAAATCTCAGTGTGGTCTGTCTTTCCCAGGCAGTACTATTCCTGATAAGACATATGACACAAAATATAGTTTTGCTGTATATATCAAGGTGTGTATGTTAGGGAAGATAGGGTTTTTTTGTTTGTGTGTGTGTTTTTTCTTTTTTAAGATAGCCGTTTAATAGAAAAATCAGATGATAATATTAACAGGTAAGGAAACCTTTGACTCCTTAGGTAGAAATACGTGGGTCTCCTACATGAGCATAGCAGATAATCTAAGAGTAGTACAAGCCCTGGGCCTGTGAACAGCCTGTCTCTATCATAGAGGGAAAAGTATAATTATCCAGCAGCAGCAGCCTTTCAGAGATGAAGAAGGGGCACCCCAGAGAGTAAAAATTGAAACGAGATTACGTGCTGAGAAAGCAACCCAAAAGAATTTGCAGCTTTTTAAAAATATATAATTTGGGGGGGGGGACCCCCAGCTTTTAATTTAAAAACTGCACTACCATTTTATCAAGCCTCTATATTTTATATAATTAAACAAAGTACTCATATACTTCCTGCAGTGGTGTAAGAGTAAATATGGTACCCTCAAGGAAAATTGTGCAAAAAGATCTTCCCCTTCAGGCTTTTGCCTATAGAAATATCCTATAGGTTCTCTGAGAATAGTGTAAGTTTTTTTTTTTTTTTTTTTTTAAGATTTTTATTTATTTATTCATTTATCCCCCCCTTGCTGCCTGTGCTCGCTGGGTCAGCTAACCACGCCATGCAGGCGGGCTTGCCTTCACCAGGAGGCCCCGGGAACCGAACCTGGGGCCTCCCATATGGTAAAATCAAGTGAAATACCACCCTGTTCCTCTCTCTTACCCGGTTTCACTTTTTTACATACCATTTAAGATCACCTGTCTCTCTCCACTAGAATATAAGCTCCACAAGGGCAGAGACATTGAATATTTTGTTCACAGCAGTTTCAGTATCTTGAATATCTGGCATGTAGTAGGTTCCCCAAAATATGTGTAAAAGTAATGAAAGTGTTTTTAAAAAAAGGACCCCTTAATATGTTGGGATTGCTGAATTCTAAATTTTGACATATCTGTGTGTGTGTGTGTGTGAGAGTAAATTTACAGACTCCACTGCATAATTCCCAGTGCAGACCAGTGAGAGGATCAGAAGTTTGAGTGGGAGACAGGAGAGTGATGGCAAAAACAAAGCAACATGTCTTACTAAATGGACTGAAGGAATCAAACACAGTCAGCAAACTCTTCTAAAGAGTGGACTAAATTTCTCTGTCCTTTTATGTCTGAAATTTGACAGTAGCAAGTTCAAATTCACTTCAGGTTGGTTGGATTGACATTAGCTTTCTTCCTTAATAAAGTTTTTGAGATTAATTTAGTAAAAATCTGTTTTTTTCCTCTCTAAATTACACCCTGCAAAATGCAATCCCACAGATTCAAACAGTCTCCCATTTCTATTTTGAGATTTGCCTGAGTCACAAAGTAGTCTTGGCGAATCACTCTGCTCTATTTCTCAGTTTACTTAGGCTGCCTGGGAACTTGAACTATCAGCCAAACAGGAAGAGGGGCCTTCTGCCTAACTCAAAAAGGCCTAAGTCATATGGACATGGTGAGCTTTCATGATGTATATAAATCACTGCAAATGGATTTTCCACGGGGGGTGGGGGGGGCGGGGAAGCAAACATTTTACTTAACTTCCTCTCTATGATTTCCGGGCTGGCAGAAAGGGCAGAGTATTACAATACAGCTGAGCAAATTTCCCAGTGTTGGTTTAACATGTTTTCAACTAGACACCCTTTCTCTATCCCTACTATATATGACACCCCACACCCTAAATTCCAAATGTAAGCAAGGTGACTGATCTGACCCTGGCAATGTGTAAAACAAACAAAGGAAAAAGCATTAGAATTCATTAACATGTATAAACTGAAAAATCCATTTTTCTTATTTAAAGGATGGGTATAAAAGTTTCTTCCACCCAGATACTGATTTTGCTCCCTGCGTGGTGGCTCTAAACGCCTGGTTGTGCAGCTAGCATCTCCTCCTTAAATTGTTCTGTGCCTCAGTATTTATGATCCTCGCCCCGCCCCCCCCCCTCCCCAATGCCTCTTGTCAGAATTACTCTTTCTGTACTCACACAAATGGAAACAGAAGAAATGAAAAGCCCTAGGGATGCAGGCTGTGCAGGTGTCAAGCTGATGCGCTGCTAAGCACACCGGGAACTCTGCCTCTCTTCCCTTGGCTCAGTTCCTCCCTCGGCTCAGGGTTAGCGATCTTGACTGGCATAGGAGGCTTAGGACCCAGAGGGCGCCTTTCAGCCGAAAACAACCTCGCACTGCTGCAGCGAGCTAGCTGGGAAGCTCCCAGTTTCGAAGAGAGGCTGTTTACCAGAAGACCACAACAAGGGCAGGTCTGACTGCAAGGCTGGGACGGGCAGGCAGAGCTGCCGCCAAGGGGCTGCGGGTTCCCAGGCACTTTGGACACCTGCAGGATGACCGAGGCCAGGATGCTGTGGGCCTGGGCACAAACAGTCCTCATCAGCAACATGCTCCTAGCAGAAGCCTATGGATCCGGAGGTGAGAGTACCTTCCTTTCTGCAGCAAACTCAACGAAGCTCCCTACTTCCCAAACACGGTCAGGCTAGACAGGAAGATGCCAGGAGATGAAGCTCTTAGCTGATGCCTGTTGGCCAATGAAAGCTTTTTTTTTCTTTTCTTTTCTTTTCTTTTCCCCCCTCCTTTTCTTGACAGGGATTGCAGCTCCATCTTTGCCATTAGGAACAAAGGCAAGTAGCCACTTTCTCTTTCCCTTTCCTTGCCTGTGGCTCAAGAGTTGATGGAACTCGGGGGTTCATCTCTCCCACTCCCTAAGTCCAGTCCTTTTTAGGGTCTCTGCGTGGTGCGGCCAGAGCCTAGGCCTCCTTTCCCCCGCCTCCTCTCATGGCTCTCCTGCTGAGGGGAGTGGGAGTTTGGAGTCACATCCAAAGGCAGCGATGAGGAAGGCTTCCCAGCGTTTGATGCTCTCTTGAATCTTTTGCCTGACTGCATCAAGGCTTTTGGAGAATTCTCTTGGGAGGGAGTGTTGTTTGTGGAAGACTGGCAGAAGGTGGCCGTATCCGCTGGAGTTTATGAACGCGGACATTTAGAAGCCCAGGGAGGGACCTCACGCCTGGCCGCCCACCGACGGGCCCAGGCCCATGCCTCCTCCAAAGTGGCTACAAGTTCAAGAGGAACCACCCCTTGCACCTCAGCAGCGCTTTCCGGACTAAAAAAAAAAAAAAAAAAAAAAAAAAAAAAAGCTAATGTTCTCTGAGCGCTAGCTGAGGGCACGACACCAGCTTTCTTTACAGGCGTTTTCTCTTCCTGTCTTTTTCGGGGCTCACAACCACCCTGTGAGGCAGGTGCAGTTTTCCACGCGAGGAGAGGGAGAGGCCCAGCAGGACAGGGGCACGGCCGGGGTGGGCGCCGCCGTTCGCCGCCCGCCTCTCAGTGCCCGGGGGGGTTCCTCTTCCTCACAGGCTGCTTCTGGGACAACGGCCACCTGTACCAGGCGGACCAGCCCTCGCCCGCTCCGGGCCTTCGCTGCCTCAACTGGCTGGACGCGCACAGCGGCCTGGCGTCGGCCCCCGGGTCGGGTGAGTGTCGGCCCCGGAGGCGGCGGGCTGGGTGAGCGGGCGGCCGCGGCCCCCGGCCCATGACGCCTTTTCGCCCCTCCCTAGGTGCCGGCAACCACAGCTACTGCCGGAACCCGGACCGGGACCCTCGCGGGCCCTGGTGCTACGTCAGCGGCGAGGCAGGCGCCCCCGAGAAGCGGCCCTGCAAGGACCTGCGCTGCACAGGTAACCGCACGCGACCCCAAGAGCCCCGCGCCCCGGGACTGACTGGCAGTGGCCGTTATACCCGCCGCGCACGTGCGGCCGCACGACGCCGGCCGGCCCCGCCCCGCCCCGCCCCCGCGCCGTCCGATTGGTCAGGGCTGTCTCCAGGCCGCGGGGCCCAAAGCCCATTGGCCGCCGCCGCCGCTGGGAGTGAGCTCATCCTCCGCGAGCGCCTTGTAAACAACCGTGGGAGGCGAGACCCCGCCCCTTGGCCGCGCGCGCCCCGCCCCGCGCGCTTTTACCGTGCGCCACTAGGACCCTCTTCCGGGGTGGGTGGGCCTTGGCGTACCCCTCAGCGTTTATTGACCGTTTAGGGAGCATCTGCTGTGTGCCAGGCGCACTGCCCGCAGTCCCCCCTCCCTGAAGAAAGTAGGGGATCCGAGGATCAGGGAAGTTCAGCAACTTCTCAAGGGCACTGACCGGTTCCAGATTTGAATCCAAGTTTCCTAGACTCCGGAGACAGCAAGATAATTGTCTAGAATTAAATGGGATGATTGGTGTAAGGCATTTAACACAGGGAGGTGTGGGCTTAATAAATGCGAGCTGCTCAGAGGAGTCATGGAATGACTCCTGGCATGGAAGGCGGCCCCCTGGAGAAGATGGCAACCAAGCTGGACCTTGGAGGATAGCAAGGAATTGAACCAGCGAAGACATGGGAGGCAGGAGGCTGTCCCCATCACAGGTGTCTTGTCCCAAGCGCTGTGATGGTGCAGCTCTCTCAGGCCTGGCGTTTCCAGGTCTTGCCTCTGGGGCAGAGTTTGATTTCAGTGATTCTAAGGTGGCCCCCCTCCTCGAGTGCCCCTTCGCTCAGGGCATGTTCAGCTGTGGAATTCACTCAGGACGGTCTCTGATGAGAGATATTTCCCACCTCATCTGCAGAGACTCCTTCCCAGTCCCTGCCAACACCAGCAACAGAAACAGAGGAGGAGAAGGCATCTGAAGTGCCAGGCGAAGACGAGGAGCAGGTGTTCCCACCTGCCAATGCCCTGCCTGCCCGAAGTGAGGCGGCGGCTGTGCAGCCAGTGGTTGGGATCAGCCAGCGAGTGCGGATGAACACCAAAGAGAAGAAGGACCTGGGGACCCTGGGTATGACTGCCCCAACCCTGTTCTTGTTGGGATCCATCAGGAGATGCCATTTTCTGATTGCCCAGGGTGTGGCTAATGGGACCTTGTGCCCTCTCCTTGGCAGGCTATGTGCTGGGCATCACCATGATGGTGGTCATCATCGCCATTGGAGCTGGCATCATCTTGGGCTACACCTACAAGAGGTCAGTAGCATCCCTTCTGGCCTGTCATGAGAGGAGGAGAAGGAGGGGAAGGTACGCAAAGTCAGATCAGATTCCTCAGTGGCATTCTTACCCAAAAAAGGAAACAAGGTGCTTAAAGAGGAGAACCAGCTCGTGATGCAGAGAATTGGTTCTGGTTTTCCCCGGGGTGGTTGTACAGACCCTTTTCTTTGGTGCCTTTACTCCTCACCCAAAGCCTTGGCCTTGTCAGGTAGGTATTCTTATTTCCCAGTTTATGGAAGAGGAAGCTGTTGTCAGAGACTTGACTTACCTGATGTCGCATTGCCTGGGAGTGGCAGATCCTGCATCAGACTAGCTTTTTTTTTTCTTTTTTTTTCGTTTTATTTGTTAGACTAGCTCTTTTGATACCAGATTCCTTGCTGTGCCTGGTATGGAAGTGAATAACACTACAGAAATCAGCCTGGGCTCTAATTGCAGGGACCTGGGAAGTGAATTATAAATAATTCCGCTACTAGAAAGGGTTCCCCAGCCACCCTTCCTGCAGCTTGGGGTTTGAATTTCCTGAGCCATCCTGGGATCTCCTCTAAGACAGGAGGAAAAGATGAGTTGGAGAACAGAGACCCTGAGTTATTTTGCCAGTCCTCATCATGTCTGAGAAAGCCAAGAAGGCTACTTGAGAAACTCAGGGACGTGACCAGTGGCTGGGACAGGAGGAGGAGGAATGCTCATTTTGAAAGGTCACCTGAGATACCATGTGGGAAAGGCTTTCAAAGTCAGTGGTGGGTGCAAGACGAGAAGCCAGAGTTGCATTCATTTTTACAGCACTGGCTGACTCTGGAAAAATTGTTTGCCATTCCTGGGGAAAATCGGGTATCTGTGATATTTCTCCTCTGTGGTCTGAGAAGGTTTCCCCTGAAGGGAGTGATACAGTGGCCTGCATTTTCCATTGGTGAGGGCCATAACTGAGTCCAGAGTCCTAGTGAGTCACCCAGCATCTTGTTAACCTACGGTGTCAGAGCTGGATGGGTCCCTAGAAATGATTTTAATCACCTCCTCATTTTATAGATGAAAAAGGGACAGAGTTGGGTAAAATAATAATAACATCAATAGTGAATATTTAACAAACACAGCTTCAGCACTTTACATGCTTACTTAATTCTTACAATCACCTTATGAGGTAAATGCTATTATTATCCCCAATTTACAGATGAGGAAACTGAGGCAAGAGAAGATATGCACCTTCTCCGAGGTCATATATGACCCAGACTTGCCCCTAACTAGCTAGTTGTGTGACTTTGGGCAAGTTGTTTCTATTCTCTACTCCATAGTGTTTCTGCAGGGCTGACGCATGCGATTGCTTAGTGCAGTGTGTGGTACATGGTAAGTGGTCAATAAGCAATTGCGGTATTTCTTTTCTATAAAATATGGGTGGTGTTGGACTAGTGCTTTCTGAGCCCCATTCCTTCTCTGGCTTTCTATGAGGGGAGGTGACTGACCCGAGAACATAGAGCCAGGGTCTTCTGACTCCCAGCCCAAGGTTGTTGATGTGGCAGGTCCAGAGACCCCTGCTTGTTCATTTACTTTACTGTGTCACAGACTTAGAGGAAATAATATGGTGGTCCTGGCCTTCCAGTTCATAGTCAGACCCAAAACATGTTGGCTGAATTTAGCCCTGCAAATATTTCCTCTGTCCTTGGCCACTGGACAGTAGCACTTGGCTCTCCTCCAATATTGGGTGACAGTTTCCAGGCCTCCAGGTACTTGGAGCTGATGAAACAGTCTTAATTCTCAGCTCAGTTCTAGTGCCCAATGAGTAAGCCAGGACTTTTTCTTCTAGATTTGCTCCTCCAGGCTGTCACGGGACTGTGCTGAGGTTTTTTTTTGTTTGTTTGTTTGTTTTTTTTTTTTTTTTTTTTTTTAAGATTTTATTTATTTATTCATTTATCCCCCCCTTGCTGCTTGTGCTCGCCGGGTCAGCCAACCACGCCGTGCAGGCGGGCCTGCCCCCACCAGGAGGCCCCGGGAACTGAACCCGGGACCTCCCATATGGTAAACGGGAGCCCCACTGATTGAGCCACAGCCGCTTCCCATGTGCTAAGGTTTTGACTTTTATTTTCCTTTGAACTCGGGGCAAGGCACCAAGTCACCAGACTCCCCGTCACTAACCAGCGGGCCACCCCTTTCTTCAGCAAAAGTGCTTTTGAGAAAACACTGTACACAGGAAACCACATGTGGACTAGAGACAAACTCCCAGCTCCTGTGTGTGAGGCAGTTTTTTTTTTTTTTTTTTTTTTTTTTTAACTCTCTCTGAAATCGGAGAACAGAGTGTCTTAGAAACACTTATAGGCTGAATGTAGGCTTCCCCACTCCTTGGAATCTCAGTTTCTTTTCTGCAAGATGGGGATACACCCCTCCGCAAACACACCCATAAGATGGGGATACACCCCTCCACACACACCCATACCCACCCACCAAAAACCATCAGAAAGATTAAATGTTAATGGTAGAACACTAATCAGGTAATAATCACAAATGCAGCCAAGATTTATTGCCTGCTTTCTTAATAAGTAAGACCCTACCAAATGTTCTTGCCAGATGATCTCACCCAAACCTCATAACCACCCCAGAGGGAGCACTGTTCTACCTTTTTAAAGTGAGGAGCTGAGACCAAGAGGAGTTAAGTACCATGTCCAGGCTGCACAGCTAGTAAGTGGTGTCTGAGGATCACCAACATCTCCAAAAATGCCCAGCATGGCCCAGTAGCCTCATGTAAATCTGCTTTGAATTACAAATGAGAGTAGGAAAAACAGAAACTTAAAAGAGAAAAAAGTCTGGATTTTTTAGAAGTCAAAAAGCCCCGGACTCTATTTCTAGATCTGCCACTGAGGCTGGGTATGACACGTGGAGAAGTCACTTACCTTCTCTGGGCCTCAATTTCCTCATCTGTAAAATAGTGTAAGGGCAGCAGTTCAATGTGGTGATCCTCCCAGCCCTGATTTTTCCTTAGAAGACAGTATTGCTGGTGGTGGTGACAGGCAGTCCTGGGTTCAAATCCTAGCTCTGCCTTTTACTTGAACAGATGATCTAAACCTGTCTGCCTCTGCCTCCCCATCTGTGAAACAGAGATCTTAACAGATACCACATAGGTCGGTTGCGCGGATGAAATTAGACAATATAGTTAGGGTGTACGGTTGGTGTTCATAACCCGGAGCTGCCTTGAGGAACTTCCCTGCCCAGCCGTGCAATGCAACACTGCTTCCGACCAAGGAAAATAGCAGGGGTTCAGAGTTGTGTAATAACTTAAAGAGAACCTGCGTTGCCTGAAGGAAGCCTGCGGTGCTTCCATCACCCCGGAAGAGGAAGTCAGAGGCAGGCAGCAGCTTCGTCGGAGCCTGGTCTCTCTGGACAGCCCTGCTCTGGATCCTGGCACCAGAGCTGTCAGGGATAGAATTACTGCAAGCCTTGAGCTCTGCCAAAGGCCACAAGGCTGTGGCTAATGGGATGGAGCTTTCATCAGGCTGGGAAGGGCAGGCAGGCTCCAGGCTTCCTCTCAGGGGAGGAAGGGCAGCAGGTGGGGGCTCAGCCTGGCGTGGTATTTGTCCTGGTTGTCTAGGCCACGAGGTTCAGATGGCACAAGCTAGCTCCGGAGGGAGCTTTTATTTTCTGATAAAAAAAGGCAAGAGAAAAACTGTAAGACAACACCATTCTACCTCATGAGGAGAGGAGTTGAGTCACTCAATAAGCCTTTTGTTCTTTCTTGGCTGCCAGACAATAGGCGGGCTTCAGTGAAAGGGAGCTGGGTTGTCTGATGGTCAGTGCAAAGGCCTAGCGGCCTTTCTCATGTCTCCCAAAGGGAGGGGAGGTAGGGGAGGTGGCTGGTGCATCTCCTGGACTCACAGGCACCCAGGAGGCACATGGGATTGGGTGTGCTTTGAGTCCTCTAAATGGATGAGACTGTACTCCGGACTGGTCCCAGCACCTGCTTCCTTTACCCTTGGCTGCTCTTGCAGCCCTGCTCTGCCCCATTAATATGAATTTACTTTTTTCCCATAAAGACTTGAGCCCCAGGTAACCTGACCATCATCAGCATCTTGACTGGCCACAGCCAGATGCTTGGTAAAGGAGGAAGACTCTCAGAGCCTCAGTTCCCTCATCTATAAAATGGGGATTATTATCTTGCAAAGTTGGTGTGAAAATTTTTAAAGGAGATGCTACATATAGAAAGTGTTTGGCATCCAGTAGTTGCATAGGTAGCCCTTCTCGTCTTGAAAAACAGGAAGGCCATTTCCTGGCACCTTAGTAGGTACTCAGGAAGTTCTCGGCTGCCCCCCTCCTCCAGCCCCTTAGATTTTTAACTTCAGGCTTTGGCAAAAGACCCTCTATTTCTTTAGTAAATTGCCCTTTGGCGTGGGGCTCCCTTAATAAAATTAAACCCAGACCTTCCAAGTTTCTCCCGTTATGGGCAACCTTGAAGAATCTGGCTTTTGTTTTATTGTGGAGGCATGTGTTTCCGTCTATATGGTGGCAGTGTAATCGATGGACAGTCCCCAAGGGTAAAATGAATCTCAGGCTATGAGTGAGGCTCACACGTGGTCCAGCCGACCTTTTCTACAAGGGACACTCCTTCCATTTCCCTCTGGGCACCCTGGAAGTTATTCTGCTTTGGGAGTTGGTGAGGTCCGGTAGAGATTAATGATGAAAAGGATGGGGCAAGAGGCAGACAGAATCTCAGGATTGCATGTTCTGAAACTCAGTTGCCCTCAGTCATCCAGGGTGACTCGGGGACAAGTTCACCTCTTTACCTCCTGTGACCTTACAGTGAGAAATAAGAATCACAGCACGATGTGCAAGAGACCTTACAGAGTGTCAGGGGCTCTAGAGGTTATCAAGCCTAACCCCTTGTTTTACAGATGAAATTAAGGCCCAGAGAGGATGGTGGCTGCCGAGGTCATGTAAATAGTACTTGCCTTGGCTGGTCAGTAGGAGAGTTTCCTTGGGAAACCAAGTTGTGAGAATTGCTGTCATATTCAGGGCAAACCATAATAACCGCCTATGAGTTTTGCAGCAGTTTCATTGTTTTCAAAACGCTTTCACATTCCTTATCTTATTTGTGAGATTAGTATTATCCCCATTTCAGAGATGAACTAAGACTTGGATGCTAACTGTTTTGCCAAGAGTTCACGCAGCTAAGTAAGTGGCTGAGCTAGAACCCAAGTAAAGGGAATTGGATGATTTAAAGTCAATTCTGGGGAAGCGGCTGTGGCTCAATCGGTGGGGCTCCCGTTTGCCATATGGGAGGCCCCGGGTTCGGTTCCTGGGGCCTCCTGGTGGGGGCAGGCCCGCCCGCACGGTGTGGTTGGCTGACCCAGCGAGCGCAAGCAGCAGGGGGGGCATAAATGAATAAATAAAATCTTAAAAAAAAAAAAAAAAAAAAGTCAATTCTGAGGCAGCCATGCAAATTCTTCCCTACCAGACCTGTTTTTCCCATATTTCCCCGTCTCTGGAAGCTTCTGTCATTGCACATCACATCATGATGGATGTGTAAACCCTCTGACTTCAGCCAACTTCCTGTGGGGATCTGAAGCAGGCCCTGGTGTTATTCCTCCCAGTCATCCATCAGCTGCTCATATTGTGGCCTATTTGGAGTGGGTGACTTTTCGGTAAAAATTTCCTCCAACAGCTGAGCCCATTGTTCTTGGGGCTGGTTATTGCTTGTTTGGGATTCTGACCCCTGGCTCTCAGCAAACCCTCTGGTCTGCATCAGGAATGGCTTGGCTCAGTGGGAAGAGCCCTGCATGTGGGGCTGGAAAATTGTGGGATGAACCTGATCAGGTCAAGATATCTGAGCATCAGACGGAGTCCAGCACACTTGGGTTTGAGCCCACCATGTCGTGAAAGTTCCTTAATATCTCCTGACCATTTCCTCATCTATAAAACGAGTAATAATTCCTAATTCTTAGGGTTGAGCTGAGAATGAAGTGAGATGATGTAAAGGACTTTAGCATGGGAAGCGGATGTGGCTCAAGCGATTGGGCTCCCGTCTACCATATAGGAGGTCCAGAGTTTGATTCCCGGGGCCTCCTGGTGAAAGGCAGGCTGGCCTGTGCAGTGAGCTGGCCTGAGCAGAGAGCTGGCCCACGCGGAATGCTGGCCCCGCGAAGAACTGGTTCAACAAGATGACGCAACAAAAAGAGACACAGAGGAGGACAATAAGAGACGCAGCAGACCAGGGAGCTGAGATGGTGCAAGAGATTGAGCACCTCTCTCCACTCCAGAAGGTCCCAGGATCTGTTCCTGGTGCTATCTAAAGAGAAGACAAGCAGACGCAGAAGAACACAGAGAGCAGACAGCGAGCACAAAACAACGGGGGTGGTGGGGGAGAGAAATAAATCTTTAAAAAAAGGACTTAGCATGGAGTGAATACTCCATGTGATTAAATGGGGTAATATCATGGCCTGGTTTGGTCACTGAGCACTGTTTCAAAACTCCCAGGGGTCTTACAGGATATCTTTGTTTCCCATTGACCTGGGCAGCCCTCAGCGTCCTTTTTTGCCCTTTGCATGAATTGGGGACGGTCCCTGTTTCCAGTGTGGGCTCAATACCTTCTAGGCTTTAGGATGAGAAGGCTGTTTCAGAACAGGATGGTTGGATGAGTTTTCTGGACAACTTTGGTTAAGGGCCAAAGCTAGGATAATTCTCTGAGTCTCTTGGAGTCCTGGGCTGAAGGAACAAAACTATAGCTTTAAAATTCTTTCCTCAGCATTCTCTCGATTGAGCTTCACAGCAGCTGTGAAGAGCTTCCTTGCTGAGTCTGAGGCAGTCTGGCAGAATGAAAATCTAATACAGTGGACCTGGGTTCAAGTCCTCAATCAGCCACTGACTGACTTGGCCCAAGGCTAGGCCCCTGCCCCTGTGTGAGCCTCAGGGATGCTCTGCATGAGGCACAATCTAAACATTTCCTTTTTTTCCGCCAGGGGGAAGGACTTGAAAGAGCAGCAAGAACAGAAGGCGTGTGAGAGGGAGATGCAGCGAATCACTTTGCCCTTGTCTGCATTCTCCAACCCCACCTGTGAGATCGTGGATGAGAACACCATCGTGGTCCATACCAACCAGACTCCAGTTGACCTTCAGGAGGGCAAGGCCCCCCTCATGGGCCAAGCTGGCACTCCTGGGGCCTGAGACCCCCACAGTGGGCAGGAGCCCACGCAGATAATGGTGCAGGACAGCCCACCCTCCCACAGTTGGGAGGATCTATACTTTTCGTTGTGGTTAAAACCCTCTTCCCACTTTTTTTTTTTGGTGGTGAATCCCAGTAACAGACAAGAAGCAAGTGGTGCTGTGTGGGCAGAGGGCTAGACTGGGTAGGGTCCTACCAATGCTCCTTCTCCATCCCTTGGAGCAGGAGTTTGCCTGTGGATGGAGATAGTGGCAGCCCCCACACTAAGGCTTCCAGATGTTGCCTGCGCCCCTGGAACTGGACCAGGGATGGACAGGGAGTTCCCCAAGCTCCATCTGTGCTTTATTATCTAAGATGGCCTCAGTCTCTGCTTTTCCAGTTGTTCTCTGTGCATGAGTGGTGCACACTGTTATTCATAGTTAGGTCAAGCAGGTCGAGAAAGGGTCTAAATATATTCAGATTTATAAAATCTCTTTGGGATGGGAACTCGCTAATGGTCTCTTGAGAACCGGAAATGAGTTTGTATAAGTCACAATAGTGGGCTGAGAAAGGGATCTAGACTGGAGGCTGCTGAATGTGTTCCAGCTTGCTGGCAATGATGTGCCTTGTACACTGTGGGCCGGACCTGGGCCCAGGGAAAAACACTTCCTGTTTCAAAAGGAAAGGAAGGGAAGAACAGCACTGAACATTTCACTTAGGGAGAGGGTAGAGGAGATGCTCCTGCCTCAGGCCTCAAGAACACAGGTGGACCTGGGGTGCCCCAGACAGTCTTTCCTCAGGGGTAGACAGTCACCTGTCTTCATTTTACAGGGGTAAGAAAGACTGCCAGCTAGCCCATGGGGAATGAACACTGTGCAGCTCTAGGAGCAGCTTCTGAGAAATTAGCCTGGAAAGCCAGCCCAGAGGCAAGGTAATAAACTGCTTCTGGGTCTGCCCCTGCAGTGCACCTGCCTGAGTTTGCTTGGCCCTGTGGCCTCCAGGCCCGTGCCTTTGTGTGGAACAGCAGGGGCAGGGGTCAGAGCCCCTAACTTGTAAAACAATCATAGAACCACTGCAAAAGGCCTTTGGACACACAAGCCTAGAGGAAAAGCAACTTGCCCAGCTTCCTGAGTGTGGTATTCCTCCCTGCGCTGGGGCTCACAAGGCCTCTAGGGCCTGGTGTCACACAAGGAAGTTTGGTAATGCTCCCACCCACAAAGCTGCTTTCCCAAAGCCTTCCACTTCCCCCCTTGGACTCCAGTCAGAGGAGAGGGGGCTAGCATGGCCCTCAGGCTCCCTTCAGCAGGCTGTTCCCTGGAGCTGTTTGCTGAGGAGACCTCGGCCTCAGGGCAGTCCCTTGGTGTTAAGTGATCCTGGAGAAGAGAACATTACTGGTTTCTACTTTTCTAAAAGAGCATCTCTGTATCCGTGTTTTATATACCTCATTCTGACACCTGCGTATAAAGTGCAGGAAACTGTTCTGCATTTGACTTATATAAATTAACAAAAAAAGGACTCCATGCTGCCAAGTTTTTGTAGGGTGCTAGGAACAGTGCCCCCAACAGTTGGGGAGCTTTGAGTTGCCCAGTCAACACCAGTGCGGCGTGAGCTGTGTGGCCTGTAACCAGGAGCTGGGAGGTGGCCACAGTTGAATGGCTGGTTGCTGTAGCCTCTGCCTTCTGAATGGCCTCATGGTCAGGAATCCTTCCAGGTAATGCTGCAGGAAGGCCCAGTGTATGGGCATCCCAAGAAAGTGGCTGGTCACTGCAATACCCCCTTGCCCCAGCCTTCTGTCCAAGCTGGAGGTAGTAAAAATGAGCATCCAGGCAGCCCTTGCCAGGGGTGGGGGTCAAGAGGCTGGGTGGGTGGTGGTGCTGCAGCAGCAGCTGGAGAGATGGTGTGCAGAGGGGGTTGGGCTGCCTGGAGCAGTCCTAGCTGAGGAAGGGCCCTGCAGGGGTGCCTCCTAGGGGCCCAGAAGGAAAAGCTACCAACCTGAGTGTTTCTTCAACTTTTCACAGGGGACTTCAGCAATAGGTTTGCAGCCTCTAGGAATAAACCACAGTGACATCTGCCCATTCCTGGACATTGCTCTATAGTTTTGTCAGCAGTGGCACCCCAGAGCATCAGTTTTTCCACAAGTCAAATTCTGTCCTTCAGTTGGATTCCTCAAGCTTTGGGAGTCCTTGGGAGAAATTACCTTTGGGAATAACACGTTTATGTTATACTCAGCACCTGACTAACAAGACAATGTCATCCTGTCCAATGCTCATCTCTCTACAACATCCCCATGTGCATAAGTGAGAAGAAACACATATTTTCCTCTCAAGCAGTGTGGGGAAGCACAAAGGGTGGGGGTGACTTGCATTCATTCCACCCTACTATGAACATGTCACCTAGCCCTGCAGAGAGAACACCAGGATACCCAGGCTGGAGAAGTATGTATATATAGGGAGGGACAGCTGAGCCTGCTGTGCAGGGCCCTGAAGGCATGACTCAGGTTGGCAGCTGGGAATCAGGTTGAGCAGCTTTGTGGGGCCACAGTGTGGTCTGTCAGAACTGCCTCAGGTGGGATGGGTGCTCCCTTGGGGGCACACCTGCATCCAAGGGGAGGGTGTGAGACTTGGGGAGCATGAAAACAAAGGGAGCTGTGTGGCCTAGGCCTGCAGGTGGCAGTATTGTTCCTCCAGAAGTAAGCAAGGGAGGCCCTGCCTGGCACAGACTTGGGCCAGGAGAAGCTTCCAGAGCTCCTTGAGCCAGGCTCTTAGTCACTATTTTACTCTTTGTATTGCCAGTTATGTTAACTGCTTTATTTAGTCTGCTCAATGGCCCAGCTCAGGTTCACCACTCCCATGCTTGCTGGGGAAACTGAGGCACAACCAGCCACACAATGCTGAACCTTGTTGCTACTCAGAGCCCAGGGATCAAACCCATAGCAAGTCTGCAAACTCCACACATATGTACAATATACAAAGTAAACTCTAGCCAGAGATGACATCTGATCCCACAACTCTTAAGGTCTATGTACAATATTTCACACATCACCCAGAAGATCTAACAAGATATAACAGTAACCACTCTCTTGGGATAGTCCAACCCCTACTCACCCCACCCCCCAAAGATACAACCACCACACTTGTATCAATACCCCAAACCCAGTCCCAATTTGTTAAACATTGTGCAAGCTCACACACACTTAGGAGGCGAATCTAGTGCTGAAGAGCCCCTGGGGCTCCAGGAACCGATATGGAGGGTGCTGGGTTGTCCCATGCCCCTGGCTGTGGCTCAGGGGGCTGCAGCCAAGAGCTAGTGAGCTGGGCCGGGCAAGAAGGGAGGTAGAAGCCAGACGACCCAGCTCAAGAAAGCTGTCTCCCTCAGCATATCTACTCCTTTTCCCAGCCCAAATTGCTGTCAGGATCAGGAATGTTGAAGGGTGACCAGTGGCTGCTGATGGACAAAGCCAAGAGACAAAGCCATCTCTCCCTACTCTCCCGCCTTAGCCACCCTGTCCTCCTGAACCCAGGTAGCTCTAGGCTAAAAGTCTGGAAGCCTAGTGAAAAGGAAGCTTCAGGGCTTCCGACCGAGGAGCCCACCAGAGTATAAGGGACAGCAGCCAGGATATGGGCTTTCTAGAGGGCAGGGCTTCTTTCTTTCCAGTTCCCAGCCTCTTCCTGTGCTTGCGGGTGATTGCTTATTGCAGGCAGAAAGTATGTTTACCTTAAGTTCTCAGCCAGTCTCCAGTACTACAGTTTGAGAACATGAGGTGGAAGATCCCCCTCCCATAGATGTAGTCCCTAGGCTGGTCAAAGCCACCCCCTGGCTGGCGAAAAGAAACCAGCCCTTCTCCTGAACCCTGACCAGTTTTACCACAAACTCACTAAGGGACTCTTCTAAACCCAACTCCCCCAACCCATGCCCCAGGGGAGGTGGGACCTGGAGTGGAAAGAGGAGTAGCACCACTGCCATTTCACACCCGTGGAGCACCTTCTCACTACCAGTCTTTGTCTCATCCACAGTCCTTACGCACCCAGCTTGACTAGTGACTTAAGTCCCTAGGCAGGTTCACCCAGGGATCCTGCTCTGTAGGTCCAGGTCATGCTGATTAGTGTAAGCAAGAGCCTCCCAGAATCTCTGGAGGTGGGAACCCATTGCCACAGAGTTCCCAAGTGGTCCCAAGTAACAGATTCCTCCTGGCCCAAGGGACAGGCTTCTTTTTCTTCACAGCTTTCAGGCGAGTTTTGGATTTGGAGACAGTAACCAGGCCCTAAAACCTGTGGAGATATGTTTCCCTGGTGCTGTGCCCACTCGCCTCCTGGGGAGGTAGTAAGGATGGCTTGTTCCACTTCTGAACAAGCTGCCAATCCACAGGAAGCCTGGATAGCCCTGCCCTCAGCAGGGATGGGGCGCAGAGAGGGCAATGCTCGCTGTGGTACACGCCCCTGCAGGGGGCTGGGCCAGGGCTACGGGGGCGAGTCCCGGGTCAAGCCGTACTGCACGCTCACAGTGTGGTCTAACTCCTCCAGCTCTGCAGGCAGCGGGATGCCCAGCTCCCCTAGGTACAGGGAGAGGGCCTCAAAGGAGTCCTCCAGTTTTGAGAATGCCGGTCTAGAAAGAAAAAGGGCGAGTTAGAGGCAGGTGGGATATGGGCTGCGTCAAGGGGTGGTGCAGAAGGCACCCAGGCCTCAGGGTCAGATGGATCAAGGCTTGGATCCAAGGTTTGAATGTGGCTCAGGTGCAAGTCCCATAATCTCATTACGCCTTTGTGGGAAATGAGGATAATATAAAATTCCTGCTACCTAAGATCAGAGAAGGTGACCCAGTGACTGGCTTGGGGTGTAGTTTAAAAAAAAAAAAGCCCAAGAGAAAAGACACCTCTCCCATGTCTTAGAGAAATTGCAATCATCATAGGTAGGACTGAAATAAGTGACTCTATAGAACTGCAATTGAACCCAGCAAACAATCCTCTTTATTTGGCCTGACTCTTTCTTTATAGCATTTATCACCTTCTAATAATCATAATTTATTTAGTCTTATCTATTGTCTATCACCTCTCCTTGCTAGCCCCACTAGGGCAGGGATCTTCGTTTTGTTCATGGCTCTATCTCAAGTGTTTAGAATAGTATCTAGCACACAGACACTCAATAAATATTTTCTAAATGAATTAAAGACATTTAGAATGACTAAGAAGGGGATCAGCAAACCCCAACACTAAAGTGGACCTCTGGAAGTCACTTTAAAACAAGGACTATGTGCAGACTGGTTTTATCATAGGAAAGTAGAGTTGGGTGTTGTGGGGAGTACTGAGTGTTAGATTGGTTGGGGGAAATTATAAAATAAAAGACATACTTCCTATACTACATACTTTGGGAATGTTTGCATTTAAAAAAAAACAAAAACAATTTTTGATAGCTGAAAAAAAGGTGTATAAAAGATTCTAGTTTTCTAATGAAAAAACTTGAAAAGGCCCTGGGTAACTTTGGTAATAATGAAAACTAAAACCTGAGAAGAATAAAGATAAATTTTTAAAGATTTCTGTAGAGGAGAAATTAACTATGCTCACTGTAGTAGTATTCATTGTAAAGCAAAACTGGAAAAACCTGAACATCCACATTATGTAGGCTACACTGTGTTCAGAAAGTCTCTTAGTAGGATCTCATATAGCCAACAAACAAAAATGAAAAACAGGAAAACTGGGTGGTAACATGGAGAAAGCAGGGCAAAATACAAAAACTTTTATCCATCCTGAGATAACTATATAAACATGTATGTGTGGACATGACAAGAGGAATATGGAAACATGAAGACATTTACAGTGTTAAAAAGTAATGTATTTTCTTTTAAAAATTTCTTTTAATGGCTGTGTCTCTGCATGTCATATACAGGTCACTTGCTACTCCACCCTTGTCTCCCTCTCCTGATCTGGCACGTTAGCATTGCCAAGTGCCTTCAGTGGCCAACAGCTACGTGCCCAGGCACAGCCTCAGCCTGGAACAAGCATCCTGGGACCATGTGAGATGGGGGAAGGGGCCACCAACCTGCTCTCAGGCTCCAGTTTGCAGCAGATGGCGGCCAGGGGGAAAAAGGCTGGGGGGCAGTCTGTGGGGACAAATTTCTCCCAGAAAAGCTTTACGTTGAGGCCAAAGTCCAGTGTGCGGGGCAGGCAATCAGGATCTGCATACACCTGCCCAATGATCTGCAGGTGAGAAGACAGCAGGTTATGACTAAAGAGGCTGCAGCCATAGGGCAGGGGAAAGGGTGCTGGTACGTGGACAGGAAGGATGGGCAGAAGAGGGAGTGGCAGAAACCTAGGTTAGAGAGCTGCCCCCTGTCCTCACCTCTCCAAATCTTGCTAATTCAGACCTGTCTCTTGACTGAGAGTTTGGCTATCAAGGAGGATTTAGAAGAAACCTCACTGTGGCAGAAACACAATGTTTCAAAGTGGCATCTGGAGGCTGGCAGCTTCCATACATCCCACCAGGCTCTAGCTTGTGTTTTGTGTGCCAGAGGAGAGGCTCTGTGAGGCAAGGTCCTAGGTCTGATTCAAGGCTGGCCCTTTGGCTTCATCCTAGTGCTTTGTACACAGTAGATGCTCAATTGATAACTATTAATTAAAAAAAAAAAAAAAACTTCCTTGGTTATTCCAACTGTCCCTTGTCTCTCCTCTCCCCTCTCACTCACAACTTTGTTTATGGGAATTACAGAAGCCCTTGCATATGTGTATTCAACTGAGTGCTTCAAGATATACTGAGCTATGCTGTTTCTTTCCAACTGCAGGAAACATGTCCAAGACTCTCCATGTGCCCCATAGCACCTGGCGCAGGGCTGGCACTTTCTGGAGAGATTACTTGGACTTCTTGGGCTGAAGGTACCACCGAGGCCTGAGGAAGGGGGATGGAGGGAAACTGGAAAGGGTTGCATTTGACTAAAGAGCTAGATGGACAGCCACGTGAAAATCTCCTGCCTTTCGTACTGGAGTTCCAAATCTCAGATGCTTCTTACTGTCCATGTGACTAAGAGCAAGCCTCTGCCCCTTTCTGAGCCTGTTTCCTTACCTGAAAAAACCCTGCCCAGTTCTTCTCAAGGGAGCAATGACAGGTGCATGCATCAACAGATGCGAAGACGCGTTATAAACTGTGAAACCTATTATCCATGTGATTTTATGGAGAGATACTCATCCAAAGGAGGAGGAGCCCCAGTTTTGAGGCAGGATAGGGCTGCTAGGCCTGCTGCCTCAGACATGGCCTCCAGGCTGGAGCTCACCTCACAGAGAACGATCCCAAAAGAGAAGACATCCACGGTCTCATCATAGCTCTTTCCTTGGGGAACATAGGAAAGCAGGATATTAAGTTCATGTCCCTTAAGTGCTGCTTTGCACTGGGTCTAGGGCCAAGCCAAGCCAAGGCCAAGAACCAGGGCTAGAGCAGGTTCCATGGGGATGCCCTAAAGGCTGCCAAGGGCAGACCCCACCTGAAAATCATCTTTCCCCAGCCCTGGGGAGACCTTATCAAACAACACAGCCCAGGATGAAACTGTAGTATAGTTTAAGGACCCCCGGGGTTCATCCCAGCTCTGTCATTAGCCAGTTTTGTGTTCCTGAGTAAACCACTGAACTTTTATGGGCTTCAGAGTCCAAAAAGGGTTGTATCAGACCCATTCTGAAGTGTCATAATCCCGTGCATTTCAAAAATCCGATCCAGCATTGCTGGCTGGTTTGAGCATTATCCACCAGGGGGCACCACACTTCAGTTCTCAGCAAGGAGAGAAAAGGTAAAAGCTAGGGCAATAGCCTGACTGCTCAGCTACCCCTGGGGCACCAAAACTACAGTTAGACCTCACTCTACCCCCAGGACCAGCTCCCAGCCCTGAGCTCAGGGAGAAAGGCCTTGACTGGCCAGGGGTAACAATTAGCCCATCCTCAGCTCTGGGTCACCTGGCCCTGAACTTCACAGGATACCTCAGGACTCACCATTAAGCATCTCAGGGGCCATCCAGTAGGGGTTTCCTACCACTGTATAGCGCTTTTTGCGGTCACTCTTGCGCAAGGTACGTTTCTTGGTGGTGGACTTCTCCACTGGGGTCTTTTTCCTCTCCTCCACTATTAGCCGTGACAGCCCAAAGTCTGCCACCACCACAGTCTTATCCTGATAGAAGAAGGGGGCCAGGTCAGGACCGGGTGGGGATGTTACCAAACCAGGCCCTACATAGGCAAGAGAAACCACCTAGAAGGGAGAGAAAGGATGCAGCAAAGGAGGGTCCTAGCAAAAAGGCAAACATCTATCTGATAGGCATGGCTCAGCATTTGTGTTTCTGAAAGTTTGGTATCTGTGCATGGCAAATTCCCTGGACTTTGTTCACAGCAGAGCTCCTGGAGCCCTGCATCAATAAGGCTCAGAGACCTGGAGAGTGGAATTCAGAGATGGGTTGGGGGATCCCTTTTGTTGTTGTTTTTCTGTCCTATCTTGTTCTCAAAAAGATTTAAGGCAGTGGCTAGAGCCAGGATAAGACAGAGAAAGAGAACTGTGGAGGCAATCAGTGGGGGACTTGGGAGAGATAAACTCTTCAAATAGCTACAGGGCAGTCATGTGGAAAAGGGATTAAGATTGTTTAGTGTGGGTCCAGAGGGTAGAGCCAGCGCCAGTTGGTGGACACACAGGAAGCCAGATTGCAAGTCAATAGGAGGAGCCACATTGTAACAACTGAGCTGAGGGGCAGGGGTACAAATTCTGAACCAGAAAATGCAGCCTCAAACTATAAATTTACTAGCCCTGTGGCCTCAAGCTGAGGCTTCAGGTGCTGCAGTTATAAAATGGGGTCAGCAGTGAGCTATCATGGGACTATCACAGGACTACCATGAGTTGAAAACAGGTAAAAAAACAGGGCTCTATATATTCAGTTAAGAAACTTCTAATAACCCTACTAAGCAAATGATTCCAAAGGCTGCTACTGAAAGGAGGTGGAACTATGCCTGCATGTATATGGGAGCTTCCAGAAGACAGAGGAAGTCACTGGAGGCAGCAGGAAGGGCAAGAAGAGCAAGATAGAAGGCCCAGGGGACACCTCTGGTGTGAAGCAAGAGGGGACAGTCAGCCTCTTTTGTGACAAGACAGGCAGAGGGAGACCAGCCTCTGGGAGGCCCAGGCTAGGCCCAGAGCAGAAGCACGTACCAGCTTGATGAGGCAGTTGTGTGAGTTCAGGTCTCTGTGGATGATGCACATGGAGTGCAAATAGGCCTGCAACAGAAGCACACACTGAGGCCAGCAAATCAACTAGAACCTGACTCCGGAACTGGGGGTGACAGAACCTGATTTTCTCCCAGGCCATCCCCACTCAGCTTCAAAGGCCAAATTGGGCTCCACAGCTCCAGCCTCCCTATCTCGACACCAACAGAAAGCCAGAGGCTGCTTTGGGCTTCCTTTCCCTTCCTGCTGCTATCACCTGCCCATTCTTTTGTTTGCTACCCCATCTCCCAGCCCAGCAGCTGCTCTAAGCCCTCAGTGCTGTCTCCTAAAGTACCCCACTCCACTGAGCCCTTGCACCTCCCTCCCCTCTATTCGTTTTACTAAGATCTAGGTCTTCTGAAGTGAACATCCTCACATGCACTGCTCCCTCCCCTCCCTCTCTGGCTTCACCCACCTTGGAGCCTTCCTGTGACTTCCTCCTGGTCCATGCAAGCTCTGTGCTCCTGACTTTCCCCCACCTCTGAGACTCTGCACACCCCCCTCACTCTCTGTGTATACTTCAAGCTGTCCTTCTTCCTACCTAAATGTTTCCAAACAATTGACTGTTTTCTATTTCCCCCTTCGGGCTTCCTCCTTTGGCTCTTGCCACTTCTTTTCTTTTCCCTTCCCTTCCCCAGCAAACATGGAAGGAATCACACATAGACACATACATGCACCCAGCCCCCTTGGCTCCTAGAGCTGCTCACTTGAGGCCAACAGTCCCAGGGAGGGAGCTCTTCAGGAATCACTGTGGTTCATGACCTGCTGATACCCTCCTCAAAGGTTGCCCTACCCTCTCCCATACCACCTGCTCCTGGGACTCCCTTGTGCCTTGTCTTCCCTTCCAGCCTCCTCAATGTTAGCCCTTCTCAAAGCTATCTTCTATTCACATGCTCATGCCCTACCCCCAACACAGATGCCCCTCTGTTCCACACCTCCAGCTGTCCCCCTCCCTGCAAATAACTAGGGGACTGGCAGTGTCTCCCCAAGCTCCAGCCTCAAAAGCCTCAAGGATCCTGGGCAATTATGCTAGCACATCAGCCTCAGCAGTCACCAATCCTGAAGCTCTTCCCAAATCCGTTCCCTGATCAATCCCCCCCAAACTTCTGGTAAATGATACCACTGTTCTTCTAGCATTAATTACATTTATAATACTGTGCTATCACCACCATCCATTACAAACTTTTTTATCACTTCAAACAGAAACTCTACATCCATTAAACAGTTTCTCCATCCTGACTCCACCCTGTCTCCCAGTCCTCTATTCCCACAGCTACTACCCTAATTCGGAAAACTGAAATGTCTCACTAACCCCCTACTCCGGTCTCCCTGCACTGAAACTGCACTGAGACTCATCCAGCACATTGAAAGCACTCAATAATTGTCAGCTGTTATTGTAACTGCTCTGATATGCATCCTTTCCCCACCAGGTAAAAAGACTATTTCATCTTCTTTCCTCCCAGGTCTTTGCTGCTGTCAGCCCGTCAACCTTGGAGTCTCTCTGCCAATAGGAATTTTTATCCAATTCTGACCGATCCTTCAGGGTGCAACTAGAACTCATTTCCCCCCAGAAAGATGCCTTTGATTTCTTAGGCATTGATGTGCTCTCTTGCTCCAGGATCCTTAGCAACAGGACACCTCTATGACAGGAAGTCCAGGCTACCTTGTTCTGATTTGCCTTTCAGTGCCTTATTTGTCCTTGGAGACTTACAGTTGTGAGCTGAGAACAACCAACCAGTGGCAATTTCACTGGCACAGAGAGAAACTCAGTAAATAACTGATGAATGAACAAAACCAGCCCATATAAGCCACCCAGGATGGGGTCTCTGTTTTCCAGCACCTGCCGGCAATAATCCTTATGCCCCTCTAGGCTCTCCCCCGTTGGCAGGGTTGTTGGTGGGACTCACCATTCCAGAGGCGATGCCTTTGGCAAACCTGACCTTCTGCTGCCAGGGGAATGGGTCCTGCAGGATGGGGGACAATCATCAGAGGCTGCTGGGCCCTGTCCCGCCCATGGTCCAGCCCTTATGGATCATCATGGTCTGCTGGGACATCCTCCCCTCTGTGCCCAGTTCCACCCAGCACAGTCCTTTGGGGGCAAAGCAGGGGGCCCCTCTGGCCCTTGTGGTTCCAAGGTACTGTGGTATAGATATCCCACTGACAACCCCACCAAGGCTCTTGGTGATTGTTGGGGTGGTGTGCTCACCACACTACGCAGGAAGTCCTTCAGTGTGCCTCCCTCAATGTACTCTGTTAGCAGGTTCAGCTTCTTGTCCTTGTATAGCACACCAATGAACTTGAGCACATTTGGGTGGTCCAGGCTGCGCATCACTTTTACCTGGGGGAGGAGGCCAAGGAAGGTAGGGTGGTTACTTCCCACCCTTTCCCACATGCTGGTCAGCTTGGCAAGCATTACCTGCATCTCCCACTTCCTATCTCATGTTAGGTGGCAGGGCACTCCGATCACAGTGAGGGAAGAACCTCCACATGGATGGGGATAGCTTCATGGGGCTCATCCTTGGGATCCTCCCTCCCTAGGGAATGCACTGGGGGATTTAGAATAGGAGGGTCTGAGAATAAAGCAAAGGCCTGGAGGGGCAGCATCTGGATAACAAGTGTACCCAAGTGAAGACTATGGTAATGGAGCAAGTGGGGAGAGGCAGTGAAATCATGTAAATACTCAAGGGTATTGGTTTCTCTGGGAGACCCCATTCTAGGCTCCCTTTGCGTTTAAGTAGCAATTATAGCATCAAGTTGTTCTAAATCTGCCTGTTTTTGTTCCCACCACCCCCATAATCTGTGAGTTCCTCTGAATCATAGCTCATTTGTTATCTCATGCCCTGTACCCAGTTTGTGCTGCCTTTAGTAAATGTTTATTGAATAACTATGCTGTATTTTGGGGGTAGGGAGGTAAGAGGGAGCTTTCCTCTGGAGCTCTTTTCTGTTCAGCCTTCAAGACAGTGATTCCAAACAAAGTTTTCTCCTAAATCCATTATTTGCAAGGTCCTCCCCTTTCCAATGGTGACATGAAACTCCCAAGCACCCCAACTTCTCACCTCAGTCAGAAAAGTCTTCTGTGTCTCCTCATCACATCGAATTAACTCCTTCA
This sequence comes from Tolypeutes matacus, assembly GCA_026826555.1. NCBI lineage: Eukaryota > Metazoa > Chordata > Mammalia > Cingulata > Chlamyphoridae > Tolypeutes > Tolypeutes matacus. The sequence goes on along the minus strand of JAKSZT010054517.1, from coordinate 3,488,238 downwards.
TAACCATCACTTTGCCCGTGGCTTTGTGTGTCACCTGCAGGGAGGGTGACTATTAGTGCAGGGAACAAAGGCAGTTAAGTACAACTGTGTATTAAAAAATCTATATAACTGGCCATCTCATCCTTTGGATGACACACTGAGCCTCTACACAGAGGTCATGTGTAGAAGACACAGCAGGGAGCAAAAGGGGACTCAGAAGGAACATACCCTCTTCTTTGGAGAGCTGGGCATGCACAGAAGAGAGGTAAAAATCCAGAAAACGGAACTAGGGAAGGAGGCAGGAGGAGATGCTGCCAAGCCAAGTAGGGGCTTTGGTCATCCGGCCCAGGGGTGAGTCCCTTGGGTGAACAGAAGGTCTGGGGGCAGAAGGGTCAGTGCCACAGACATGCACCAAGGAGCTGTTTGGGTTGGGGGCCAGCACTCCAGCCCAATAGCCCCACAAGTGGAGACATACTGCTTACCTGACCCCCCCTCCCAGCTCTCAGCAGAAGAGGAGAAGAGAAAAAGAGACAGGTTAGTTCCTGAGAGTGTTCATCAGGGAGATAGGAGCCACTAACCCCATGTACTCCTCGAAACATGCCCAGCACTGAGAGGCCTGTGGGTACCTAATAAATACCCACTGACTGGATGTAGGAGGGCCACGGGCACAGCTCATCCCAACATGGGGATCCAGGTCCAGCAAATTTACTACCACAGCAATGCTGCCCTTAGGAGGCCTTTGGTGGGGCAGGGGGTAGCGCATTGCACCCTCTACACCATCACCAACCTTCTGAGGACTCCCACCCATAGCCAGAAAGGAGGCCTGGTGTCTTACAGGGTATAGAGGTGAGGCCATGTTATAAGAACTCCCCAAAAGGTGAAAGAAGGGGTGGGGAGTAGAAGAGCAAAGCAGCTGCTGCCTGTGATCACCTTGATGGCCTGCCCAAAGAAGCCCTTCCCCAGGACCTCCCCATGGATCAGGTCGCATGGCCGGAAGATCTGCTGTGAGTAGCTGCTGGAGCAGCGGAGGGATTCTGATCGGCTGATGTCCCGGCTGAGCAGCAGGGGCTCCTTTGGGGAGCTGGGGCCAGGTGACTTGCAGATGCTGTTACTGCGCCTGAGAATGAGGAAAGATGGGGGTTAGGGGTAGGATAGGCCTAAGAGACCTGCCAGGAAACTCTGGATGCAGAAATCTCAGGGGTACCCTGTTGATTCCAAGGTCTGGTAGCTCTGGGACACTGAGATTGGGGTGGGGGTGGGGGAATCTGACATCAAGACAGATGTGCTTTTTTGGGGCTACAGACATGAGTAGGTCATTTGAGCACAGTAAAAACACATTCAGGAAAAGGGGGGGGGGAAACAACACACATTCAAAAAGGGAACTCTGAGTTCTTCCCACCTGGAACAATGAACTAGATTCGACTCACCCAAATGCTCAATACATGACAGCACAGAAGATGGTAACACACCACCTTCCATAGCTACTTGATTCAAGGTACTAATGGGGGGAAGCGGCTGTGGCTCAATCAGTAGGGCTCCCGTTTACCACATGGGAGGCCCCGGATTCGGTTCCCGGGGCCTCCTGGTGAAGGCAAGCCCGCCCACATGGCGCGGTTAGCTGACCCAGCGAGCACAAGCAGCAAGGGGGGGATAAATGAATAAATAAAATCTTTAAAAAAAAAAAAAAAAAAAAAGGTACTAATGGGTTGGAATGATAGCACACTACCATCCAAAAAACCAGCAAATGGGATTTTGGGTGATATTTTGCACATCTTCATACCTCTGTTATTTCCTGAACTTTCATAATAAGTATGTATGATTTTTATAACAATAAAGCCAGTATGCTTAAATTTTCATAAGCAGCCAGTGATAGTAATGTTAGATGACTGTAACTTTGAGTTAAAGTGAAAAAGGGACAAGAAGGTTGAAATTCACAGCACTGCAGGTGAAATGAAGCCCCATAAACTTCTCTCCAGGGACTGCTTCTGTTTTATTGGGCTACCCAGGGAGAACTGAGCTGGAAGGCTATTGGCTGGTCCTGCCTAGCAGGCTTGCTTGCCCTTGCTCCTTTTCTCTGCCTCCCATTGACTGTGCCCAGCAGAATACACGAGGTGAGCCACCCCCTCTCCTGCAGAACAGCCCTTGAGATATTGAGCAGTTCTCTGGACACACTCACATAGTCCTGTTCCAGGCCATGTAATCCCAGGCCTCTCTGCCCTCTAGTGCCCTGTCTTCACCAGCTTATTTGTGCTGACCAAGATCAAGAGGCGGCCAGGAGTGATGAGAGAATCTGTGGAGAGGGTTTCCAACAGAGACCAGCCGAGAGGGTCTGAGTGATTCAGTCCATTTGGTTGGTGGTTTAGATAAAGAACCTGATTCCCAGTAATACTAATAACACCTATTTACTGAGTGTTGACCTATGCCCAGGGCCTGTGAAATTTACATCCTTTTTCACATTTAATCCTTACATAACTAGGGGAGATAGCCACCTTTATCTTACAATTCCACTTCACAAATGCAGCAGTTGAAGCTCAGAGAGATGAAGAGTCTTGGGTAGGAAGCTCAGCGTGAAGCCCTGGTATGGGTGTTCTTGACTCCTGTTCCTACTTGGGCTTGTACCCAGGGCAACTGCTCCTTCCCCATGAATCTGGCAGACCCTGAGGTATACACTGTTGATCCCTCAAGTCTAAATCAACTTGCATTCATCTCATGCTCTGTAGACTTATTATACACTTATTCAATCCCATTGGTGTCTCTACTCCAGGCTGAGTCCATGTTTCCCCCACAAGCTATGTTGCCTCTTGGGGTGCAATACTGCTGCCTCCTATCCAGTTCAGGATTTCAGTGAACAGAGCCTGAGCCTCTCATTTCTAAGGAAACCTGGCAGACAGCTGGTTCAGACTATGCACCCCCAGCTATGAACTGTGATCCCATGGGGGTAGCTGGGTCAGCACAATCCTCATGGCCTGGCCTTGGCCAGCTGGTTCTCTTCCTAACCCTGCTGAGCTCCGAAAGCCAGCTCTGCTGCAGCTGAGGGATGAGCATAGGAACAGCAGAAAAGGGTGGGGAGCCGGCACCTCAGAGAGCGTCTCCTCAGCGTCCCTTCTAGATTCTCCTTGGCGACCAGGGTGCTGAGGGTATTTGAGTGTCCAGCATTCTGCATGTGGGGAGAGAGCTGTGCATCCAGCCGCAGCTGGTCCAGGCGCTGGGAGACTGGGTCATGTTCAATCAAGAGCTGAAGTGTGTGGCTCGTCTGGCTAATTGCGTCCTCTACCTGTGGCCAAGAGCAGTTTAAGGCTGTCTCCCACGAGCTGCCCCATCCCAAGTCCACCCACCATAGCCCAGCCCAGATGATCCAAATACAGTACGGCCATGGCTCAATTTGACTAATGGTGGTCTCCAGCTACCAGCAGGCCCAGTGTCCTCTGCTGGGCATCCCGGCAGCTCCCCCACCTGTCAGGTTGTCCCTGCTGCCCTGGGAACTTACCAGGCTAGCACAGGTCATTGGTGGTCAAGGCTCAGTGCCAAGACAAGGACACAGGGTGGGTGTAGGCAAAGGTAAAGTCTATCACCTGACCTCCCAGAAAGTCTGTTTCATGTCCCACCCCCACAAGACAGAGTGGACACACACTCTACCTCCTCCACTTGGAGTGTGCGGACTGGTGTCCCATTGATCTCCAGGATACGGTCCCCGGGGTGGATAGCATTGCGGTTGTTGGGACTGATGTGCATCCGGTTGACCCTGGATCAGACAAGAGTTGAGATAGGGTGTAATATCCTAAAAACCTACCTGACCAATTTCACTTGTACAAGAAAGTTTTATCAGGCTCCAGGCCCCAGCTGGCCCATAAGGCCCAGACCACCCACAGGGTCAGGCACTGCCACTCACCCAGTGGCCTAAGCCAGAAACTTAGATGTTATCCTCCCCCCATCTTGAGTTCCCTTACTGTCTCTCCTCATTGTCTCTGAGAATCCTGCCTTCTAGAATTTGCCGGTCTATCCATGTCTCTTTATCACTATAGTTACCAATGTCTCTCACCTGTTTCACTACAACAGCCTCCCAAATGGTCTCTATACCTCTAGGCTTACCCACCTCCCATCCAACCTCTACACCAGTGATTCTTCTAAAATACTAATCTGGTCATGATCTCGGTGGATCCCACTGGGTCATTGTAATCCATGTCCTCCATGACTTAACAGCCACCTTTGAGGACATGCTGCTACCTCTGCCCTGAACACAACTTCCTTTCCTGTTCATCTGATCAGGCTTTAGAGCAGACCTTATCTCCTCCTGACTTCCCCAATCCAAGTATTTTTCACCTATACTATAAGCACTGGCCCAGTGCCCAATGCATAGTAGGTGTATATTAATTATTTACAGGGTAAGTGGCCTCAGGTGTCTCATCACTGGTATTAGATAGACACAGACTCTTTCCCCAGCTGGTCTCTGGTCTGGACATAGGATGAGGTCTTAATGTTTTTTGGGCCAGGGACTCCATCCCCCATTCACTCGCTCAGCCAACCAAACAATAATCAATGAACACATAGTATTTGCCAGGCACTCTTCCAGCCACTGGGCATGTAATACTGAACAAGACAAAGTTTCTTTTGGAACTTACATTCTAGTGGGGAGGACAGATGATCAATAAACATAATCAAAGCAGATAATATCAAAGAACAAAAATTATCTGCAACCTGAAACCTGAGAGGTAAGTAGATTCTAGCCTTAAGTGTCTGGGTAGGAAGTAGCCTAGGCAGAGAATGGGCATGGTGTGGTCACAGGGTAGTGAGCTCAGGGAAGAAGGTATGAGATAAGGACAAAGGGAGCTCTGCATAAGGCTGTGGAGTTCCAAGCCCCATGATGTCCATCTATGGACTCTGCTCAAGAAGCCCTGCTCCAGGAGTTCCAAGCTCCCTGGGAAGACATGTGGCCAACCAGTCCTGCATATACTCACTCTTTTACTTGCACAGTGGTGGCGTAGTTGGAGCAAGCACTGTCCACAGACACGGAGAAGCCCCGTCTCCCCTCGGTGGTAGCCGGCATGGAGATGAGTGTGACAGAGTAGGGCAGCTGGTTCTGTACGGACTCCGTGGAGAGCCTCTCAAACATGGGTGCCAGCACCACCTCGTTGTGGCACTTCCCACTGGGGAGAGGGGCCAAAAAGGGGCCTAAGATCCTACAGCTCCACCCAGAACCCCCTCAGCAACTATTGTTCCAAAGTAGCTTCAAGCAGCACAACCCATAGCCCCACTACCACCCTCTTTGCCATGATTCCAGCTGGCCACTCAGAAAGAGGAGCATGAGTTCTCCGGGGTGTCCATCTATGGTGGCAAGCTGGATCTGCAGCAAGGGGCAAAAAGGAAGAGCACTGGCCTCGGGGTGAGTGGCCTGGGTTTTCTCTTCACTCTGACTCTGACTCTCAGTCACAACCTCACCCCAACCCTTTCCCCTCTCTGGGTGTCAGTTTGTCTTCTTTTGTCAATGGAGGCAGTTGGACTGGATGCCTTTAATGTTCTGGGACCCTCCTGAGAGAGCACTATCCCAGCCATTCTCTCTCTGGGAGGATCACAAGGCAGAGCATCATTATTCTCATGGTAGGTAAGGACAGAGGGCAGATAAATGTTAACCATCTTGCTTATAGGTTACAGAGCTGGTTAAAAGAATTACTGTGCTCTGACTACCCCAGGAGTCTTTCTGTCCACCCCACGCTGCCATCTGTCCCTCTCCCCTGGCCACTGGGCCACCATCTTACCAATAGAGAGTGGCATGCTGCACCAGTGCATATGCGTCCCCATCCTCGATGATCACCTTGCAGCTCATACAGGCAAAGCACTCTGGGTGGTACTTGAACTCCCCGGCCACCTGTGAGCAGGTGGAGGAAGGGTGCGCAGAGGGAGAAAGTGAGTTTCCAAGGGGTAGTAGGCTCAGCTGCTATGGCTGGTGTAGGTGTAGCGGTGGGGTGTGTGATCTCTGATCTAGGATCTACACACCTTGGTCATAATCTGCCTTTTTACCCCTTGCCCTGGAGTTTTCAAAGAAGAACTCAGACTGGTGCCCTATAATTTCTGAGATTACAAAAAACGGTCTCAGCCATGAGAATGAGTCCCCAGAAGTAATCATCTCCACTAGAAAACCTCATAGTTCCAACACAGGGTTGTTAGGTCTCTATGTCTCAAAGCCTCTTTTCTGGAGCAGGTACAGAAGGCAAAACCTCTCTCTGCAAGCCTGTCTCCCTTTTGGATTTCCAGAACAGAATGTGGGTGCATCCTTCTCTCAACTTGTAACACTCTCCTTTGTGGCCCTTATCTCATTTAAAGATGTCTCCTGGGAAGCGGCTGTGGCTCAATCAGTAGGGCTCCCGTTTACCATATGGGAGGCCCAGGGTTCGGTTCCCGGGGCCTCCTGGTGAAGGCAAGCCCGCCCGCGCGGCGTGGTTAGCTGACCCAGCGAGCACAAGCAGCAAGGGGGAGATAAATGAATAAATAAATAAAAATCTTAAAAAAAAAAAAAAAAAAAAAAAAAAGATGTCTCCTTCCGGCCTGCCAACCCACTAACTCCCAACATTAGCCTGAGGGAAGGATATTATCTGGCACTTAACAGCTGCTCAAAAAACATCTGTTGAATGAATGGGTACCTAAAGGGAAGATACCCTGTATGATGAGACGTCAAGAAAGATGAGAGGCCATAGGGAAATGAGGCACTGCCCATGGACTCTGATGTCCAAGAGGGACAGGGATAAAGGGATTTATTTACTCACCATGACAGGCCCTGTCATCAGCAACGAGCAGCCATGGCAGAACTCCCCAAACTTCCCCCAGTAGTCCTTGTGGCAATAGAGCTTCCCATCCTTCTCATAGTACCAGTTGGTAAGGGAATCCTGGCATTCTGAACACCTGAAAGGCAAGACAAGAACAGAAACTCCTGGATCTCTGGAACCAGGCCACACAGTCTATCCATGGTTCCCAGTCCTAACAAAATGGACAGTCCAAAAGCCAAAATTTTATGATCCAAAGCTAGGAAAACAGTTATGAATGACATTTTCGGAACTGAGGAAATATGAATTTGGACTATATATCATATATTATGACTTTATTAACAATTTTCTTAAATGTGCTAATGATATTTTGGTTATATAGAAAACTATTTAAGGGTAGTGTCAAGGTGCTGCAACTTGCTTTTAAACAGTTCAGCAAAAAAACCAACTTAAATATACACATAGAGAAAGAGAAAGAAAGTGGTGGAGTTAACAAACAATGAATCTAGGTGAAGGATATATGAGTATTCTTTGAACTATTCTTTCAACTTTTCTATAGATTTGAAAATTTGCAAAAAAATACTGGAAAAAAACAAACTTTATTAGCACTGCTCCCAATGTAAATGTTGGATCCACAGTTCTCCTCCCCTACATTCATCTGGCTGAGAAGGGCTACCTCTCAATAAGGTCAGGTCTGCACAGGACAACCTGCTCCACATCCCGAGTGTCCTGCCTGCAGGCACCACCTACCTCTTTCCTTCCAGTTAGCAGACTTCTCATTCTTGGTGTCAAGACCTATCCCGCTCACACTGGTCACATCCTCACTTCTGAGAGGCAGTGGGGAGCTGGACAGATCTGGGTTTGAATCATGAGACCCTGCCACTTACTAATTATGTCGCCTTGGGCAAATTAGAATTACTTCACCTCTTTGACCCAGTTTCCTTCTTTGTAAAATGGATTGCTATGAAAATTAAATGAAATAATACACAAAGTGTGGATAGTTTATATGAAAGGTCTACTGCAGTAATAGGCACACAATAAATGTTAACTGCTATTTAAGATAATAAAAATGGTACTTTACATTATTGGCCACATATTGCCACCACCTAGGTAGCTTTGTACAACTTCTCTCAATACCTTTTCTTCATTGACAAAATGTAACTAATAGCATCCTACTACAAGGAGCCACTGTGAGGACTACATATGTTAATGTATGAGAAAGCGCTCTGCAAACTGTGAAGAGCAAGTACATTATTATAGCACTAAAGTTGTTTATATAGATAAAAAAGGCCCACTACCCCACCCTCCAAGAGCTTATAACTAGCTGGGGAAGAGAAAGTCTAGACTAGATTTAATTAATAATGCAAGGTGAGAGGCCACAATTGAAAGTCGCTACTACTTCTGAGCACTGCAAGAAGTAAAGGAGGGAGTTGGAAGTAAGCTTAAGACCTGTGGAAAGGGGAGCGAATATAGCTCAGTGTTGAATGCATGCTTTCCACGTATGAGGTCTTGGGTTCAATCTCTGGTACCGCCTTACCAAAAAAAAAAAAAAAAAAAAAAAAAAAGACCCATGGAAAGCAGGAGTTGAGCTAGGGTAGATTCACGGCAGGACCCTGAGAATCCCTCTATCTTTTTGAAGTGCCCAATTCCCTATGGGTGCTTAAGAAACACTGATGGCTTCAGCTGCCAGCCATTCCCATCCTGTAGCTTTTTCCCATGGATGCTGAATTTGGGGGTCTTGAAAGCTGGGTATGGTGTGAAGGGTATTGCTAAGAAGTGCCTAAAACTATGCAGTGAGAGCCACACATTATAGGAGGCTAAAAGGAAGACTGACTCTGGGCATGTGGCTCCTTTCCAAGAGGCACCTTGGATGAACTGGGAGGAGAGACCTGGGTTCAAGTTCTTAGGAACTACCTGCCTTTAGACTAGCCCCTTTCCCTCTCTGAGTTTTGTTTCCCCACCTGTGAAATGAGGGGATTAGACTAAACCCCAGATCCCCTCAGCTCTGTGAATATCTATTCTTCTTCCACCCACCCCAAGCTGCCTTCCTTCCCCCCAGCTCCCAGCTCCTATCCACCAAGCTTTCTCTATCAAGTCCAGCCAACACTGATTTCCAGGTTCTTAAGCCTAGTACTGAAGGTCCCTCACTCTCTGGCCTATCCTGCCACCCCAGCTTATTTTAACAGCCCTTTCCAATCTGCACTCTATACTTTATCCTGGTAAGGTCTTTACTGCACTGTCTTTCCTCTGAACTCTCTGTACCTAGAACTCTCCAGATGATAAACAACTGATGGCAGAAACTATGTTGCCCATGTCCACTGTATCTGAGATCTCAAAAAATAAAATGGCTCTCCCCCACATCCAGGACCCTGGGGCACATGAAGATCAGGGCTGAAGGGATCAATACTTTCCTGGCTCCTGGCAATGCTCTGGGGCCCAGTAAGTCCCCCTCCTCGGCCTTCTTTGCCCAGCTCAAATGTCAGGTTCTCTGGAAGGATTTTACTGCTTGTTCTGCTACTTTGACTCTCTCAACCATCTCAAGGTCACATTGTGACAGTCAATCCCCAGAAAGAAAACATTCTACAGCTGTGAAAATGGGCTCAAATTAGTTATGGGATTTGCTCAAGGCCACATGGAAGATAAGGCACTTAGCCAGGTCTAGAAAGATTCTAAGTATGGGTATTCAAAAAATCTTTCATCTATACTTAAAAGTTGACATGCTGCACATAAAAATCTGGATTTTTGACTATTAGGAACACTGGGCCTGCATTCTAATGTAGTAACAATTGACAGGAGATGAGCAACAGTGGCCCTTTTAGATGAGGCATTTGCTTTCTGGTTTGCCAGTCTTCATCTCTCCCAGTTGTCTCTCTGACACCAAACCTAAATGTTTGTTGTCATCGATCACTGTGCTTATTTTCCCCATAATAAATACTTTTCTATAACCATATCCCTATCAAAAGCAGAAAAATTAAAGATAAATCAAGAAGGCCATTTGTCTTATACCCTTAGGTACTAGATGATCTAAGGTTCAAATGTCAACACCTGCACTTACCAACTAAGTGATCTTCGCCTCACACTTGTGAAATGGCATCATCACGAACCTGTTCAGGGTAGCAGTGAATATTAAATGAGGTTCTAAATGATTGTGAGGTGCCCAGCAGAGGGCCAGCACTAGGAGGGGTTTCCTTATTGCCTCCTACCTTCTGACTTAAAGCTCCCAGGTGCCCGTCTTTCTCCTTCACTAGGATGTGAGAGCTTAGGACAGGAACAGTGTCCCATTTACTCTTTTTTTTTTTTTTTTGAGGTACTGGGAATTGAACCTGGGACCTCATACATGTGAAGCACACACTCAACCACTGAGCTTCACCTGCTCCACGGTCCATTTACTTTTGGTGGACCAGAACCTAGCAAAGGAGACTCTTAGCAAATGTTTCTAATCTGAAAATGGTGGGAATGGCAAGAACAAGCAGTCGGGATGGGAGCACAGGGGTTCTGTGGTACACGGTCACCAGGCTCTGCCCTTGTCCTATCTGCTGTAGAGAAAACTGGTACAGACATATTTATTTGCACCCAACTGCAGGCCTGGGCCCTGTTACGCCCTCACAATGGTATGTGCGCTGCAGGGCATGGGAGCACCAGAACACGTCCTCCTTTCCATTGCCAATATCCTGCTTTTGTTTGCTGCAAGTAGCCCTGGCCAGGCCAGGAGAGGGAGGCAGGGAGAAAACCAGTGCAGGCATGCAGGAGAGCCACGTCAGCCTGCTGGGAGGAACACCTGGCTGGAGAGTGACATCACCAATACATACCTCTGTGTCAAGGAATGCCTTTGAAGGGCATACCAGCTATGCGACAAAGTCTGCCACCATAGGTGTCTTCGAAGAACAGGAAGGCAGACAACTAATAGGAGGGTTGGCTGTGGGTCCCCCAAGCTCTGTTTTGACCCAGAACACAAATGGGTTCCTAGGCCAATGGAGAAATTGTCATGAAGATTTAGGGGTCCTATCTTAGCTATTAACAACAGCTACTGTTATGAATGCCAAACATATTCCAGGCAATGTATGAGATGCCTTACAGTATCTCTAATAATTCTAACCACAACCCTGAAAGATGGTAGAGTTATTCCCGTTTTACAGACTAGAAGACTGAAAAGCAGAGTCAAGTCACTTCTGCAAAGGTGCCCAATATATAAGTGATGGAGCTAGATTTAGAATCTATGTGTACTTGGCTATGAATCCATTTCCACTGTATTATATTGCCTGGGGGATATAGGACATCTCACCCAGCTGAGCCACAGTATTCTCATCTGTGAAAATTAGGAGACTGAAGCCCTGATAGCTCTTGTCCGTCTAAGTGTTAACACTTCACGGTGCTGCTTCTCCTTAAGCCCAGGTACCAACTATTAATGGCACAGCTAATTCTCCTCTTTCATTTACTCTGCAGCACTGTTCCCCAGTAGTCTCTGTCCTTTAAAAGAAAGGAATCCAAAACACACTCTGGAAATGTAAGGTGCTACTCAAAAACATCCCACCTCAGATTCTCAGAGGCCATGGTCACAATATGATCTTCCCAAAGCCAAGGTTGTTTTTTTTTTTTTTTTTAATTCCAGTTTTCAATTTTTGAAGGTTTCAAGTCAAAGTCAAAATCTGCCCTGGCTGTAGGCCCAAGGACATACAGAGTGGAGGTGGTGGAGCTGGGTCTGAACCCAAGGCCTTGGCATCTGTCACCACACTTTCCTGAGGAGCCAGAGTGAACAGAGCTGAAACCCTCAAGCTAGGAAGATCACCGAGAGGTCCACATGCACTGAGGCTGTGCCTAAGGATGACCTCCAAAAATTCCTCTCCCAAATATTACAGAGCCTGGGTTGATAGGAAGTGAACTGAACCCAGGAGTCAGTTTGGTTCAGTGAGTAAGGCCTTTTGAGTCAGCAGAGAACACACAGAAAAGAAAGAAAAAAATCAGTTGTTGAGATTCTTTCTAATAACTCTTAAGATCAGCGTCCATATTCCTTTTCTGCCATTTACTTGTCACTCTATCTGTCACTTTAGGCCAGTTACTTCACAACTCTGAGCCTCAATTTCCTCATTTGTACATTGGTGATGATATGAGAGTTTATTAGGCACAAATGCTTAGCATGATGCCTGGCTCACAGCAGGTGCTTGTTTCCCCTCTCCCGGCTTCAATTTGAGAACCCAAGGGCAAATGTAGACAGATCTCTTTCCCTCCCACATCCAGGCAGTATGGACCTGCATCTTGGCTCATTTCGAAACCAGTAGATTCTTATCCATTAGGAAATAGTTACTGTGCATCTAGGATGTGTAAGAACAAGCAGGCAAGGCCCCATGCTGGGAGAAGTCAAGTAAGATAACATATAGGCCCCACCCTCAATCACACCCAAATTCTTCACACCAAATGTTTTCAGGTAAATGTTCAACCTCATGGGGTTAAGGGAACAAAAGTGTCACTATTACAGTAGATTTATACATGTTAAAGAACAAGCCCTCCCCTGTACTGGTAAAGACCTGGCTGGATGCTCTCATCCTTAGCCTCCTGAACAAACAAAGAGTTGGAGAAAAGCTTCTTCTCTCTGACCAGTCCCTTGCCTCTGAGCTCTTGACTGGGCTGAATGGGAGAATGGGTGAATGGGCAACTCCCTCTGCTATGGTTTGAGAGTGCCATAACTGCTAATGCCAACTCTCTCCAGAGCTCAGAAGGGCGGCTGTTTCAGGGGCCTAGAGACCCTGGTCCAGAACCCAGCATTTTGCCACCAAAGATGCTTTTATTACTCCTCCTACCTACAGACCCTGTGGATAAAAGTTTGTCAATTAAGCTGTAATTATTATGAAATACATTGTTACTCTGTTTAAAAAAACTAACCAAACACCTAACTAGCTTCTGATGACCAAGAAATAAGTATTACCAGAGTTAAGTTGATTCAGTTCCAACCAAAAGCCCAGAAGCCTATTGTTTCAAGTAACTTGTGTAGTTAAAGGTAAGATACCTTTACCTGCAGTTAAAGGTAGGATAACTCCTGTTATTTGGAAAAATGAAAAAGAGCTGGTGTGCCTCCAAGGAGCCCTATGCATTGTGAAGTTAGGAGCCGTTCACCTGATCCAAGCTCTTCATTTTTCAGACAAGGAGAAAGAGTCTTAGAGGATGTAAGCCAGCAGCCAAAGGTGACTGCTAAGCTGGACAGTGTTAAGAATAATTCTTCCCTTTAAACTTGGATTGCTTTAGAATACAAAGACACACTTGTTTTCTTCAAGAGATAATGTATAAACCAAGTTCATTAAACCAATGTTGAATATTAAAGGAAATTCTATAAAAAGAAAAATCCTTTAAAAGTATCAAAAGTAGCTCCCTAATTTCCCTCTTTTGTAAATTTCAATTTAAAATTTTTGTTGTTTTTTTTTTAGAGCACACCTGTAACTGCATTTCATCCCTCACATGAATGAAGGAAGCGCAGGGCAGAGGAAGACAGCATACTCTGCTGAGTGTGGCCTTCAGGGCAGGAGTGTACAGGACACAGAAATTACATTCTTCATTCCCTGCCCCCTCTTCCTGCCCTCACACACTGTCACGCCTGATCATGTCCCCGTGGAATCTGGTTGCATCACTTTTCTTGCAACCACAGCTCCAGAACTCCTATGTACTCTATACTCCCCCAGAAATCTGGGGTCAAGGACTTAACTTGTTCCACAGAATCTGGCAAGGGCCCTGTTCAGAAGCACAGGAAGTCTAGCTCCTACATTTTGCAGAGGAAGAAACTGAGGCCCAGGGGAGGAAACAGAGAGGCACCTGATCAAAGAGGAGTCCTTGAGGGTGGCTCGGTAATAGGGAAAAGGCTGATGGCAGATGTGGCATTCTGACTAGCAGTGAGGGTGGTGACTGATTAGACCAATACCTGGGAGAGCAGTGGGTATGTGGGGTCCCTCCTGGGGGCTCAGACACCAAGTGCCCACTGTCTCTTCAGAAGCAGCTTCAGGAATGTGGCCACCCATTAGGGGGAAGAGGGCCTATAGTCACTCAGTCAGTCAGGCCCCCTGACTCCAGCTGGGCAAACAGAGCTGGGGGTGGGGTGGGGAAGGGAGTCATCAGGTTCGCCAGAGAGGCTGACAAAGACAAAGGACAGCCAGACCTGGCAGCAGTGGCCTAGCCCTCAAAGGTTCATGTTGAGAGCTGCATTATCTGCTCTTGTTCCAGCTGCTGAGAAGCTGTGTTCTGGCCCCAAAGATGAAAAGGGGCACATCATTCCTGGCTCCTAAGGGAACAACCCCTCTCTCAAGCTACCTTTCCAGGACTAAGGGTGAGATGGATTAATGAGAGACCCTGGCCTAAACTAGTGGTTCCCTACTCAACCACCAGGTCCCTCTTGGCTCTTGATTCCACACAGTATAACCTGCCTCCTAAACTTAAGATCAATTCCCATAGGCTCTTCAGAAAAGAATCTCTGCCATCTCTTCAATATGCCAGGCAAGCTATGGCGGCCCTTTTCCTGCTCTCTCTGCTGAGAGAGGAAAGCAAGCCTGAGAACACTCTTGGGGAGGGGTACAGACAGAAGCAGGTACAATCCCCTGATGGATAAGAGAAACTTAGAAAAAGCTGGCAGGGGAGACCTCACATGTAAACCTCGTTGAAAACTGCTGCCTCATCTATAAAATGGGGATACATATAATCTCATTAGGCTGTTGAGAGACTAAAGGATAAAGTGCCTAGCAGGATGCCTGGGAGACTTAGCATGGAGGACCCTCTCCATTCCCCAGTCTTGATGCTTTCCACCATTCTACTACGGTCCAAGTAATTCAGTGAAATCACATGGTGCTTCCCCTGATTAGTATCCCAGCAGCAAGATCTGGGCTTGGGGCTGGGTTGGGAAGCCTGACAGGGAAAGTTAACCAGGGGCACTGGTGAGGGGGAGGCAGCCCTGGGAACAACAGGTGGCTCCCAGAGAATGAAAACAAGCTCCACCCCAGACAGGAATGGCTCCATTCAGGAGGGACCCTGAGGGCCAGAAACCCCCTGGGGAGTTTCTGTTGGGAGTGGTGTGGGGTGGAGAGCAAAGAAAGGTAGGTCAGAGGTGGACAAGAGTTTCCACACCTCCCTCTGAGAAGCCCTACAGTGAGCCCCAGGCCTTTCCCACAGGGGGCACAAGGATACTTGGGCCTGGGGGTGAGGAGTATGGGGGCCAGCCCAGCAGCTCAGGAACACTCCAAAGCCAACTTACATGTCCTGGAAGCCCTTCAAGGCCAGAGGCCAATGTGCCTGCCTACTGTGTGCCAGGCTGCCCACACCCAGGCCTTGCCTGCATCCACACTACTGGGTCAAACCTGCCCATCCTGCTTGTTGGGCAGGCAGCATGGCCCACAGGTGGGGCACAGCAGGCCAGGGTCAGCAGCATCTTTTGGAGGCTCTTTCAGGTGTATACGGGAAGGAAGGGGAAACAGAGCTCCCAGGAGCTTCCTCCTGGGCATATCCTTCACCTCAGCATTCGCAGGATCCTGTGGAGGAGCCTTCACTAGGCCAGTTCAGCTACTGGCTTCTGCCTATCAAACCCAGTGGTCGAGCAGTAAGGTCTGAGAAGCAGACCCGGGGGGCCTCTACCTTCCCTTAGGACCAGAGGCCAGGAGGGGGGGGGGCAGGGGGCTCGGAGCCCAACTTACCGAAAGGGGTCTCTGGAGGTGAAGTAAGCGGGGACTGACAAATAACTTCCCATCTTCTTCCCACACCAGACAAACAGGCTCAGCTGCAAACCCGTCTGGGAGTGCCTCAGGCCGGCTGCAGACAGCCACCATGACAGGCCCAGCTCTTCGGCTGCAGGAGGCTGCCAAGCGCTCACCTCTCCCTCTGGAGCAGCCGGAGGAGCGTGAGGACTCCAGGCCACTCGCCCCCTAGCAGATTCCCGCTGGGGCTCATGGCTGGGACGGCTCCTCCCCAGTTCTCAGAAGCTCTGCGGCCCCTCGGGACTCCGGGAGAACCACCTCTCTGCGGAGGCTACACACACACACACACAGGGATTCTGGGCAGGGGCCGGTGACTAGCTAAGAAAGAAACGCTACTGTCAAGTTAGCTTTCTTCTTCAGTCCCACCCCTGAAAGAGGGAGGGAGGGAGGGAGGGAGGAAGAGGAGGGGCTCCTCATGGAACCGAGGTGTGTGGTTGGAGCAGCTATTAGGAAACAGACCTTGCAGGCAAGGGGTGGAGCTGGGGTGGAGAGAAGCTGTCGGCAGGCGCCGCTGCAGACAATACCAGGGTTGCTGAGCGTCCATCCCCAAGCTGCCCGAGGAGCAGCTCCGAGGATGCTAACTCAGCTTGGAGGTGAAGAAAAGCTCCAGCTGCACAGGAGAGGCAGGTTAGGAGAGCCACCCTGGCTCAGGGCTGGCACCTGCTATGTCCTGGCACCAGGGCCCCCATTCATCCCTCCCCTCTGCTGGGCTCAGGGACAGCCCCACTGGCCAATGGGAGCTGCGGATGAGGAAACTAAAGCCCACAGTGTTCCCCGACACTTCGTGTGCCAAACACTGAATATGCACTCTTATTTCTCCAAGGTAGGAATTACCCCTATTTTAAAAACGAGGAAAGTGAGGTACAGAGAGATTAGGAAATTTACGCAAGGTCAAAAAACCAGTTGGTGGCAGGGCTGCAATTTAAACCTAGACCCATGTGACGCTAGAGCTCTCAGCCACTGGCTTCATCCTGCTTCTTCCAGGGAAAACAATTGGCTCAAAACCTTTTGCAAATTCAGAAAGAGAGCATAAGGACTGGAGCCTGGGTCACTTGTCCCCCTATATTCATTCTCTCTCTCTCTCTTTCCCAGAATGCCATCCATTAGCCTCAGTGGGCAGTAATGGAGGACAAGGCCTCAGGTGCCTGTAAGGATGATGGACCTAGGGATCTGGAGAACCCCAGCTTCAGGGATGACCAAACCAGAACCCACCATCAGGAAGTCCCTCTAAACCTATCTCCCTGCTTTCCTGACCTTGATGGGAAAAGCAAAGCTGCTAGAGAAGACTGGGGCACATCCAGAGCTTACTGCTGAACTCTGGAAAGTAACGTCGGCTCTCACCCACAAGGTACACACTCCTCTCCACTGAAAAGAACGAGAAGACACCCTCCAGCTGCCATCCTGATTCCAAACCACAGCAGAAGAGTCTGTGGTAAAAGTGTTGACTGGGTTTGCAAGGGCGCCTTTCCCCATCCCTTCATTAATCCGGCACAGGGACAACAGTGAATGTGATGAGAAAGATTGGGTTTGCACCCTGTTAATAAGGAACATTTACTGAGCACTTACATGCTCAGGCCCTGTGTTAAATGCTCTATATCTCTTATCTAACATCCTTAAATTGCCAACCTATTATGAGGTAGGTGCTATCATCCCCACTTAACAGATGAGAAAACTGAGGGTTTGAGAGGCTAAGTTGCTAGCCCAAGAACAAAAATCTGGTAGGTGCTGCTGCTGGGTTTCAAACCATGTAGGTCTGTCTGACTCTAGACCAGGGAAGGATCAGTATATTTTCTTTATAAATGGCCAAATAGCAAACATTTTAGGCTTTTTTGCAGGTCACACAGACTGTCGCAGGTACTCTACTCTGCTGTGGTAGTATGAAAGCAGCCATAGATAAAATGTAAACAAATAGACATGGCTGTGTTCCAATAAAACTTTATTTATGGACACTGAAATTTGAATTTCATAGTAACTTTCACATGTCATAAAATACTGTTTTGTGTTTTTTTCCCCCAACTATTTAAAAATGTAGATTAAATATAGAAACCATAGGCTGGACAAAAACAGACTGTGGGCCATAGTTTCAGACCGCTCCAAAGCGTTCAACCACTCTGTTATAGTGCCTCTAATGGTGAAAAACAGCTTTTGGCAATTGTACAGAACTGAGCCTTACCTATCTACCGCCACACACAACTCCCTCACACAGACAGCTTTACTGGACTGAGCACTCACCTTGATCTAGGGACTGCTCGGAACACTTGGAACACTTATATGTGGGAATGAATTTTAACCCACACAACCCTATCTGGTAGTGCTGTGATGGCCTCCTCTTAACAGATGAAGGAATGATGCACAGAGAGGTTAAATCACTTGCCTGAGGTCACCCAGCTGTATAAGTGAAAGGTGGAGCCTGGCCTGGGCTTAGAGCCAGATTGTCTGGGCTTGAGTGTGACAATCTACTGCAGGTAGAGCCCTTGGCACAGAGTTTGAAGCACATTAGGGGTTAATAAATGTTTGTTGTTGGGGTCGGATGTGGCTCAACTGGTTGGGCGTCCGTCTCCCATATGGAGGGACCTCCCGGTAAAAAAAATAAAATAAAATAAAAAAAAAAAAAAAAAATAAATAAATAAATAAATGTTGTTAATGTCATTAAGACTATTGTTACTACCACTATGAGCTAGTTCTGTGGCCTTCAGCAAGCCACTGCCTCTGTCTGGGCCTTGGCTAAGTCTGTAAATACCTCCAACATTTTTCAAAATACCTTCAACATTTTTTAGCCCTATGAGGTGGTGAAAGGCTCCCTGTTTTCTTTGGGTCTCAAATTGGGTTGACCCTGAGGAAATCAGGACCCTGTCCTAGGGGCCACAAAGGAGCTAAAGGCAGAGCTGGGGTGACCTCAACACACAGGATACCTTAAGGGCTGTCCAGCTGGACAGCTGAGAGCTCTCTTTCTCCCAACCACAGAGCCTATTTCTCACCAAAAATCTGTTATGTTGTGCTGTAATTCAATCAGGCAAGATGGGGCCCCAAACTAAGTCTGGAACTAGCAAATTATCTTCTAATTGCACCCTCTGATTTTCATCTGATGAACTGAGTGCAATGGAAGAAAGAGCAAGCCACAAAGAGACCAGGGCCGGGGAGCCTGTGAGCATAACTCCTCTTGACATTTCACACAGCTCTGCTGTTCCAGTGGCGGCGGCAGCACAATGAGTCGGTGTCTGGGAATGTGAGCAGGAGGCTGCAGGCGTTCTCTTCTTCCCCCTTCCCTTACAAAGAACTCTGGAGACTCAGTGGGTGGGTGGGGGTACCTAGTTAGAGGGCTCCTCAATGCCAAAAAAACTGCCTCCCCTGGAAGAGAGGCAGCCTTCTCCCTATGTCCAGAGCTGAAGTGGAAGCCCCTCCCCAGGTGGAATCCATTTGACCCCCATAAATCCAAACTTCAGGAAGAGCCTTTGAAGATTTGATCACCATATGTGATAAGCTGCTGGCTGCTTAGACCCAAGCTGTGGTTCCTCAGGACCAACTTCAAAAGGCCCAAACCACCCAGGAGGAGGAGATGAAAAGAACACACTGAAGGATCTATTTCCCCCTCCTGCCCTGGGACACTGGTCCTGGGTAAAAAGCTGCTCTTTAAGGTCCCTGGAGCAGGTGGCAGAGGACTCAGCAAGTTACAACTGCCAGAAGGCAACTGCCAGAATCCTCAGACTGGCAGTAGACTCCGGATAAAATGGCAGGGAGGTGCTAATCTTCTGCATACTTCACAAGTTGGAAACCTGGCCATGACCAAGTAAACTGACTCCTTAGAACTAGCTGAGACAACCAGCTTCAAGGCATCTGCTGGGGGCTGCATTACCACAGCCTCCAAGGCCCATAGCTCTAAGTGAGCAGTGAGGAGTGGTGAATGAATGAATCACCCCAACCTCTCCTCTCAAGACAGCTCTGAGCAAACAATCCGAAGCCCACAGAACCGTGTTAGTGTGGGGACCTCTACTGGCTGGGAGGATTCCAACCTGGACTCTGGAGCCTCTGAGCCCTGAAAGGTGAGCACGGCCACTTCTAGCTGCCGACCATTTTTCCTGCCTATGGTCCCTTCCTCTTCCAGCTCATCTTCTACACTACAGCAGTCATCTTTCCAAAATGGGGACCCTAGCAATTCCAACGCTAGAAATTTGGCCTAGAGAAGTATTCTTACATGTGCAAAGACATGTTCAAGGATAATCAGAGCAACACTGCCTAATACTAAAAGAGCAGGAAAAATCCATGTGTCCATCCATTGGGGTAGGCTGAATTATAAATACAAGGACACATCCATACAATGGAATAAACGGAGCTGTTAACATAATAAGGGAAACTGTGGTATTCAGACAGAAATTGTCCAAAAACTCAAACTTCAGAGAGAAGGTTTAACATAATCCCATTGTTTAAAAAGTCTATGTGCATATAATGGATGTAGGGCTTCTGTTTGGGGTGATGGGAAAGTTCTGGTAATGGATGAGGTGACAGTAGCATAACATTGTGAATGTGATTAATACCACTGAACTGTATGCTTGGAAGTGGCTGTGCTGGGAAAGTTTATGTTGAATATGTGTTTCCACAATTAAAAAAAAAACAACGACGACAAACGCAATACATGATTCTGAGCTGGGTCTAATAATGGAGGAGAAAAGACTCAAAGGGTCATTATTGGGACTTATGAAAAAAATTAGAGGGAAGCGGCTGTGGCTCAATCAGTAGGGCTCCCGTTTACCATATGGGAGGCCCCGGGTTCGGTTCCCAGGGCCTCCTGGTGAAGGCAAGCCCGCCCGCACGGCGTGGTTAGCTGACCCAGTGAGCACAAGCAGCAAGGGGGGAATAAATGAATAAATAAATAAAATCTTTAAAAAAAAAAAAAATTAGAATATAGAGCTTTACATCAATATTAAATTTCTTGAACTTTATACTTAATGTTAAATTTGGTGGATCTAGTTATCTGGGAGGATACTGGAATTCTTTGTATGGGTTTTGTACTATTTTTGCAACTGTCCTGTAAGATTGAAATTATTTTAGAATAAAAAGTTTAAGAGAAAAAAGTCTATGCCTATAATCCTTATGGACTATTTGGAAGACTATCCGTAACATGGTTTCCCAGTCTTTCCCTGAGACTAGAGAGACAAGGAAGCAAGGATGAAACAACATTCATTTTCTACCATTTTTTTCTTACACTTAAGTACTGCTCTTTTTAAAATGATAAATGAACAACAAAAAGAAATCCCATGAGTTGAGCAGATACTTCCTCACACTTTTCCCCTAGTGCTCTTGTCCAAAGGACAAAGCCCACCGTGGTGCACTGCACTCCAGACCCCTGAGCTGCCTGTCCAGCTTCCCCACCAGGGCCACTGCTCTGACCACCTCATGCCTCACTGCCTTTCCTGCCCAGGCCACAGAATGCTTTCCCTGGCAGTCCACCATGCCTTTGCTCGCTCAGTCCCTTCTGCAGCCTCCTATGACTCCAGCTGGGGGCTGTCTTCTCCTCCTTTTTCCAGGCCCAATGCCCACACAGCACTCACTCCCCTCCGGGAAGGGGCTCCCTGGACGCATCCCCACATACATCATCCCCACTTCTGTGATCACGCAGAAAGGATTCTGTGCCCATATCTGTCCATCGCCAGATCAAACTATGTGAGGACAGACGATGGGTATTCCCAGTACCCAGAACAGGCCTGGCTTGCAACAGGCATCCACAGATGCTTAGTAAACATGATTACTATGAGCAATCACAGTACTAGAAGAGTGATGACAATTAATGCTTATAAAGCATTTTTAGTTTAGAGGACTTTTTTACCCTCATCATTTAGTTTAGTCCTTGCAACAACCTTGTGAAGAGTACCTATAGCACAGGCAAAGCGATGGAAGCCCAGAGATGAAAGGTAACTTATCCAGGGTCATGCTGTTGGCAAGTGCAGGACTGAGATTAAAAGCCTGCTTTGAGAAGTGGAAAAAAAAAGCCTGGTTTGCCAACCTCAAATTCCATGCTTTTTCCTCACCATGAGTTTTAGCAAGGCAAGGAAGGAATCCTGCCTCTACAGTAACAGACCCCAAACTGCTGAGCAGGTTGAACCCTTGCATCTGATTTTTCTGGATTTCCTGCCCACATTCTTAATGTAAGGATATCGTGAAAGGGTTTATCAAATACCTTGTGGAAATCAAGAGACGGTCCCTGACTGGCAACCCAGTGAAAGCATAAAGCCAAGTCTACTTAGTCATGACTAATTTGCTACTACCGAAACCTAGTGATCAGCTACTTTTCTAAGTGCTCACTGTCCACCCAAGGAGTCAAGTCAAAAGGATCATTAAGCTATTAAGTTTACTCTTTCTGGGATCTCTTTTTCTTCCCTTTTGAAAACTGGACCATTTAGCCTTTTCTATTTTTATTTCATTAATAGATCTCTAGCACCTGGTATATAGTAGTGTAGTATACAGTAGATGTGGAATGAATAATCATTATTCTTGGGGCAATGAAGACAGGTCATTCATCTTATTATTATTAATGCAACTTAATAAATAAAAGTTTGGTTGGTGACATTTTTTGAAAGCCGTGGCTTACTGGGGACTTCAACCTTCCTGGTGCCGTTCTTACTCACTGGTAACTTCCCACAGGAGCTGTCTCTCTTTTCCTTAGTGATGATGGAGTGGTGCTCAGGATACTACAGACAAAGGTGACCCCAAAATAGGAGGTCATGCCATGAAATGGCCATCTCTGGAACTGAAATAAGATTAAAACACACACACCTGGGGAGCAGATGTAGCTCAGTGGTTGAGTGCCTACTTCCCACGTAGGAGGTCCTGGATTCAATACCTGGTACCTCCTAAAAACAAACAAACAAACAAAACACACACACACACACACCAGCCAACTTCAGAAATAGTTGGTGCTTCTGCCAAGAGTCCGTGCTTCTGATGGGGGTGGAATACAGCAGCCCTGATCTAAGCAAGATCGCTCCAGGGCATCCTCAGGAAGGCAGGACCAGAATATGACTCAACCAGAGGAGAAAACTATCCTAATCCAAGTCTGATATGAGATACTTGGGGATTTTGTTTTGCCTTTTTTTTTTTTGTAACGATAAAGAGGGGAGGTCTAGAGAAAGAGAATCTGTTAGTACCTCTCCAGCACTTGTCCTTGGGGAAGAAAAACCAAGGTAAATCAGCACAGTGGGCTGCCATGGTGAAGGAGGCATGCCACTCCTCAAGGCCCTTGCTTTGATACTTACAGACTTTAGAATGACATTTAAAGGCTGAGTTATTATCCCATCCCCCTACTATAAAATAAATGTTGCACAGCAAAGAGATGGTGATGATGCATACTGGAAGGGCTTTATCCAAGTGTCCAAGGAGGAAGGTGGTCATTCAACAATACATCATTGGCCCAGCAAACACTCTGAGTGCCCACTGCGCTCTAGGCAGTCTGCTAAGCTCTGGAGTACAAAGACAACCTGGATATGGCTCTAGCCTTAGAGAATTTCCTACTCCAAGAGTGACAGGGCTAGAACTGAGGTATGAGGAGAATAACACAGAGAAGTATCCTCTGCATGGAGGAGGAGGGGAGAGGGGAGGGTGGATTTAGGGAGGCTCCTCCAGAGAGGATGAAAGTACCAGCTGAATCTAATAGGCTGATTGCCAGGCAGATAAGAGGCATTCCAGCCTGAAGGAACAATATGTTCAAATGTCCTGAGGCATAACAGACTGTGGTAGGCTTGGTAAAATAGTAAGCAGGCCGGTGAGCTGCAGTGCAGGAACATGTGGGCAGTGGCCAGAAAGGAGGCTGGAATGGTAGGAGAGGGCAGGGGATGATGTTGCAAGGGTCAAAGAGTCATCCAAAGGCAGTGAAGATTTATCAGAGGCATTTCAGCAAGCAGAGGTTCCCAATGAATAGTGGAATATAAGATCTAAAACAATGGTCTTGGGAAGCGGCTGTGGCTCAATCAGTAGGGCTCCCGTTTACCATATGGGAGGCCCCGGGTTCGGTTCCCGGGGCCTCCTGGTGAAGGCAAGCCCGCCCGTACGGCGTGGTTAGCTGACCCAGTGAGCACAAGCAGCAAGGGGGGGATGAATGAATAAATAAATAAATAAATCTTAAAAATAAATAAAAAAATAAAAAATAAAACAATGGTCTTTCGTTGGCAGCTTGTCTCCCCAAATGGGCATTTATCCCGCAAGCCTATGGTAGCTGTATACACATCCACATGAAGCCTGCTGGCCGTTTAGTGTTCACTAGCAGCAGACTATGCCTTCACCCTGATGCTAAACATCTACCGAGCTGTTTATTTTAATAGCTAAGATTTGCCCATAAGGACTCTAGGCACATAAGAATGAGATCACAACTCCTTGTTCCATATACTAATAATGGAAAATTGAATGTCTAACATTTAGCATCAAATGCTGTGTTCACATAGACATCCTTCTTCAGGCTACAGTGGAAAAAATTGTTTTGGACACCTGAACAAATCCTCAGGCGGTGCCAGGCAGAAAAGACTAGAAAACTTGCCCTGGCTAATGACAAACTTGCTGTGTGATCTTAGACAAGCCATTAAGCCTCACTGAGCTTCAATTTCTTCCTCTGTAAAAGGAAGGAGTTAGGTGAGCGAAATTCCACACCAGGGAGAAATGAGGAAGGGGGTGTGGTTAGAGAAAGGTTGACTGGTTGACCACCCAGAGACCTCTCCCAGGCTGGCATCACCTTGGTGAATGACCCTATTTCAGGTCTGGTTTTTTACCATGCAGGTTCATAATTCCCAGAAAGGCACATTCTATGATGGTTCCATCTTAACCATTTATCAGCCTGACTGGTCTACTTACGAATTTACAATTGAATTCAGAATGTCCACATCTCCTTGAAGGTCCTACTTTCAGTCCCTTCCTGTTGCTAAGGGTCCCAGGAAGCTGAATTAGGCAGCACTGGGTTTATCTGTGACAGACTTATATAAAGTGAAATGAGCAGCAATGAGAGAAATTCCATCCTGACAGCAGTATGCCACCCAAACCAGCCCTTCCTACAACAAAAAAACCCCACTCTGGTAACCAAATCCACATTCAGCATCTTTATCTGGACATGCCACTAATTTTAGCTCACTGGCTTTTCACTTTCTGTTCACTGCTGGCCATTCATTATTTATCATATTGGTTTTTAAACTAAATTTTAATAAAACAATCATTGCTTCTTTAGATACCTCACAATCACTAATTCATATAATTCAGTCCTGGGAGACTTTTGCCTCCCTCGTGGGTAATAGTGAACAGCTAACACTCATGAGTGCTCACTGTGCAAGACCCTGTTCCCAGTGCTTGACAGGACTTTGCTCACTTAACCCTCATAATAACACTAGGAGGTAGGCAGTGTTAGTATCTCCATTTTATAGATGAGGAAATGAAGCACAGAAAGGTTAAGTAACTTACCCAAGGTACACAGCTAACAAATGGCAGAGCCTAGATTTGTTTTTTTTCTGTTTTGTTTTGTTTTTTTTTTAACCGGGAGATCCCGGGGATCGAACCCGGGTCCCTCCATATGGGAGACGGACGCCCAACCAGTTGAGCCACATCCAGAGCCTAGATTTGAATACCATCTGGTTATAGAGTCTGTGCTCTTAACTACTACACAATTCTGCTCATTACTTGTAGATCTAATTCGTTTAACTCACAGAGGACAAACCTCTTTTCCAAGTTCTTGGGAGTCACCATACTGTCCACCACCTCTCCCCTACCCTTCGTTCTCCCCTGTATATCACTTACAAGTAAATGATATAATGTTAAATATTTCATATTTTTCCCTCTATATACCTTAATGGACATCTATAGCTAATGTTATTTGTCAAAGCTTTCTAAAATTAAAAACAAAATAAAAAACAACTTATAGTTGGAATTGAGATTTTCCAGATTTCAGGGAAATTCACAATTAGTTTGGGCCAGAGTAGCTGAACTCGCTCTTCCCATTGCCTATCTCTCTCTGGAAGGTACCCTAAGGCTTTCTCCTGTCTGGGTTGTACCTACAGAGAATCACAGCTTACAGACCTGCTGAGGAAGATGAGGATTCCTGGGTCAGCCCCTCTGCCTTCTCCTTTTCACTGTGGGATGGTTCCTCTGGGGGCAGAAGACAAAGCCTTAACTTCTGACTTCTACACATGCAGGCAATCTGCCAAAATTGCCAATGACAGGAACTGATTCCTCCCTGCCATTTACAGTAACTGTAGCCATGGTAGCTACAAAGGGAAGGATGTGGGGAAGGGGAAGGGCAGGGAAAGGCCTCACTTACATCATATCTCCTGGCCCCTCTGGTAATTCATTCAACAAATATACCCCCCATGCCAACTACGTACTCAGTGAGGACACAATGAGAGGCAAAAAACCCCAAGGTTCCTGATCTAGTTACGCTTAAAGACTATTAGAGGTCTCAAGATGTCATGAAGGAGATGATCACATGAATAAATATGAATAAGTTTCAAAGGCAAGTTCTATGAAAGCATGAAACAGGAGATCTGACCTAGACTTTGAGGATGAGGAAATCTTTTTCCCTGAGACACTCAGGTAAAAATCTGAAGTATGAACAGGAGTTAATTCCACAAAAAGAGAGCGAGGAGACATTCCAGGCAGACGGCACAGCATGACAGACCTGTCATCAGGGAGGAAGATGGTGCATTTTGGGTCCCACAAAGAAAAGCAGTGAAGCTAAAGTACAGAAAGCAGGGGGCTGTGGAGACAAAAGGAGAGGTCAGACCTGGCAGGGAGAAGGGGAGGGGAACATGATTCTATAGGCCACGTTAAGGACTTTGGTCTTTATACAAGAACCCTGGAAAGTCATGGCAATGTATAAATAAGGAGAGATGACAGAGTGTGGTATGCTTGGATTTTTTTTTTAAGATCACTCACTCTGGCTGCTCTGTGGAGTGCCAAAGTGACTGGAGGTAACCATGGGGAGATAGAAGGCTATTTCAAGTGGTTTAGGTAAGAGGACAGTAGATTGGAACAGAGTGGTATTGGGAGAACTGGAAGGAAGTGGAAGCATTCAAAATACATTCTGGAGATAAAACTGACAAGCCTGGACAGGAGGATGAGAGAAAAAAAGTATCCAGACAGGCGTGTTTCACCCTGTAGCACACTTGCAACCATGTCTAGGGTTGTGTACTATTTTTCTTTTCTTGTTTCTTAATAAACTCTTTATTCCTTTGCCTACCCTATGGCATGTCCTTAAATTCCTTGATGAGACAGACATAGCCAAGAACCCAGAAGCCCAGAACCCAGAGTGTTCCGCTAACATATTTGGTGAGCCAAGCCAAGAGACAGAGGCAATGCATAAAAGGGTTTCCCTGACAGCTGGATCTGGAGCCTGGATGTTGCTCTATAAGACTGTTAATAAAACTTTTTATAAAAGCAAAATAAATAAATAAATAAAAGTATCCATACAGACTGCCAGGTTTCTGGCTTAGGCAGTGGGTAAATGGTGCTGTCATTCGATGGGATAGGTTACAATGGAAGAGAAGCCAGTTTGGGGAGGGAGGTGGATAAAATATCCAGCTGAGGTGCCTGTTAAGACATACAAATGGACATGCCAAGTTAACAGTAGGATATATGGAGAGGTTTGGGTTGGAGAGCTGATTTCTGGATCATCTGTGTGAAGGACAACTGAAGCCATGGACATGGATGAGATTCTTAGGGAGGAGAGAAAAAGCACCTTGAGGAAGGGCAGCATTTCAGAGCTGGATAGAGGAGGATGAGCAAACAGGAACTGCTGGAAACTGGGAGAAAAACCAGGAGTATATGGAATGTCATGGAAGCCAAGGGAAGAGACTTTTTTCAAGAGTTCTATCTATTAAGTCCTAATCGGGGCCAGGTACTGTGCTAAGGGCTTTGAATACATAATGAAATAAATTCAATCCATGTCACAACCTTTTGAGATGGGAACTATTATTTTCCTCTTTTACAGATGAGGAAACTGAGGCAAAGAGAGGTTAAGGGGGAACGGATGTGACTCAAATGGTTGGGCATCCGTCTCCCATATGGAGGGACCCAGGTTCGATCCCCAGGACCTCCTGGTAAAATTAAAAAAAAAAAAAAAAAGAGAGAGAGAGGTTTAGCAGCTGACTCAAGGTCCGGTGAAGCAGGGACAGAAACTCAAGCAGCCTGAATCCAACCTCTGATTCACTGTCCTCTGCTATCTCTAATGCAGTGTAAAAGGTCACATATGGGAAGACTGAAGAGCAGCCATTGGACTGACTAATGAGGCTATCCCCTAGAACACTATGCAGGGAGTGTTGTTTCAAGGGAGAGACAGAAGCCAGACTGGAGCCCACTGCTAGGAACTCTCCATGTTATTACCTGATTGCAGCTGTCTGAGGGAGCCAGTTAGGCGACCAGACCAGTGTGTCAATTCTGTATCCCTAACAGTACCCAATTCCATGCTTTTAACTAGTGGATGGACAGTTTAATACAGGCAGCACAATGATGAGATGTGCTGTTGCTAATCTTTCACACTGTACCATCCTAATGTTCCAGAGTCTTTTCTTATCCATTTCCTCCCTGAGCCTCACAAGCTCCACATGAGGTGGATTACTTTTGCCCCATTTTTCAGATAAGAAACTGAGGCTCACAGTGGTTATGGAACCTGCCCACAGTTAACACAGCTGGCCAGTAACTGGCTCAGCTAAGACTCAAACCCAGATATTCTTTTTTTTTTAATTTTATTTATTTATTCATTTATCCCACCCCTGCTGCTTGTGCTCGCTGGGTCAGCCAACCACGACGTGCGGGCGGGCCCGCCCCCACCAGGAGGCCCCGGGAACCGAACCCGGGGCCCCCCACATGGCAAATGGTAGCCCCACCGATTGAGCCACAGCCGCTTCCCTCAAACCCAGATATTCTGACTCCAAGTTCACCACCGTTCTTTCCTGGGAGTCCCAGTGGAAAGAGGATTCCCCTTGGAAGCCAGGGAGACCTGGGTTCAAATGTCAGCTCTCTGTGACCCTGGGCAAGTTACTTCACCTTTCTGGGCTTCCCATTGTTTTAGTATAAAATGGGGATCAAGGGGTTACTGTGACGATCGAACCAGATAATCTAAGAGAAGCTCCCATTACAATATTTAATGAATATCAATTGTCCATTCGTGGTCCTATCCCACCCCACACCTCTTCATCTCTCCAGTTCTGCACTGGACAGAAGATGTGGGGCTCTCATGGGGGGTCTTAATTCTGTCTTCCCAAGGAAAAGAACAGGACTGAGGCACATTGAAGGTCACCTGCTGCTGCTATGTCATAGAAGTACCGTTCTGTGTTCATGCTGGAGTTGTTCACAGGGGCGGAGGAAAGCTTAGGCTGTCTGTCCTTCCCCTCTCCTGGCAGGTAGGTTCACCCCCTGTCCAACAGCCAACCTTAATGACCTGCTGGCTGGCTGTCCAGACATAAACTGGAAAAATTAACAAACACCTTCCAGAGAAGGCCACAGTTGGAATAAAAGCTTGGGTCAATATATGCAGCAGCCACATCAACAGTGTAACAGCAGATGGCAGGGTTGTTCCAGGGACTCCCACACCAGCAATAGGACACCCAGGAGAAACTTAACAGTTTAAAACTTAACTTATCAACTGATCAATACTTTAGAGTTCATGAAGCCTTTGAATCAATATGCTTCAATTTTTTCTGATACCACTAGTGTGTGGCAGGCAAGGAGAGTGTTTTTACTCCCATATCATAAAAGAGGAAACTGAGCCTCAGTGAGGTTAAATGACATATCCATATTCAGGAATACAAAGAGACTTTTGTAAGCAAGAAGTCAGAATGCCATGGTTCAAATCCCAACTATGCTACTCACCAGCTCTGTGATTCTGAGCGAGTAAACTCTATTTTCCCATTTATAAAGTAGGTAGAACCAGTAGTACAGCTACTGGGTTGCTGTAAGGATTAAATGAGATAATGCCTGTGAAACACTCAAGACTGTGGCACACAGCGAGCACTCAATAAATGGCACCTATTACTATGGTTATGATTCTATTACACTTGTTCAGATGGGGGCTGGGGAGTGAGATAATAAGTGTGGCTTTCAGCAGCACAAAAAATATTCTGCCGTCAGTCAGGCCATTACCCCACAGTTTCTGGTTATTACGTTATTTCTTCACCAGCCTTCCTGGAGTCAGAGTTAGCAGAAATAGTCTCTGTTGCCTGATGAAGTGATCATGGCCTTTTATCTGTGTTAGCCCATTTCCAGAGCATAGGCATTAGCAACCATTTCTCAAAAGAGAAAGTGCAAGTAGTTTGGGCTGGTAATCTTGAGAAAGGAGGTCCTGAACAGTTCCCAGGAGACTTAAGAGTAGTGGATCTTCCCTCTGATAAGGCTGTCAGGTAAAGCAACAGAGACCTACATTGGGGCCATAAAGACCTAATAGGGACAGCTTTCAGCTCCTCCTTGGCCAAACACCTCTAATGAGGGTGAAGAGACCATCATCAGAAAACCTGTCACGTTTCTTTAGGCTTGCAGACAGAGACCAGGTCACCATTAACATCTCTACAATTTAACCTCAGCCACAAACAACATGCATTCCAGCTGCTTTCCTGGGCCACCCCAATGAAAGGGGGAAGCTCCTGAAAGCTTCAGAAAATGGCCCCAGCTCCAGAACTAATGGCACTGTTCAAGGAAAAGAAGGCCAGAGGTACTCAGAATCCAAACAGGCCTTACAGGAAGGCTGGGGAGAGGAAGCAGGAGGACAGCTCAGCCATGGGTTCAGGAGATCAGAAGGATCCTGGCCAGGCACCCTACTGCACCAGCATAATTACAGTCTAAGTTATTAGTTTAGGCTCCAGCCTTAAGTGGCTTTCTATTGTCCTGGGCACCTGAGAATCTAGCGGAAGGCAGAGGAAGGACTCTGGATGTGACTGCAGACAGAGGAAAGGGGTAGCATAAAAGGGAGGCAAGGGGAGGAGTTTGGGCTAAACCCCAACAATTTCTCCATTCAATATCCAGCCCTACCCTGTGGCTAAGAAAACAAAGGTGTGGGGGGAAAGGGAGAAGAAAAGCTACTTCCTTTATATTTTAACTGTAGCCCAGCTGGGTAAGAGCAAGACTGGAAGGAAGTCATGAAAGATGAATTTCTCTGGGTAGCCAGGAGGGAGGGTCCTGCTTTCAGCAAGCCTGCACCCAGATGTTCTGAACTTGTCAAAGAATCACAGAAGAGCCAGGATGGAAGAGACCTTAACAGCCCATTCAGACTGATACTTCATGCTCTTCTTAACAAATGGTTACCTCTAGAAGTCAGATAAATATGGTCTTTCCTAGCCCTCAAGATCTTCTTACAATTTGAGCAAAAGTCAAATTGACTCCAAAAAACAGCCAGTCTCTCCAGGGCAAATTATCAAGTTGTACCTGAAGGTACCATGTCATCCATTTTGGACTTTGTGGGAAAGCTCAGGAGTCAGGAGATGAGCTCCTTCAACAAAGCTGGATTTGAGAGTCTCCTCAAGGTGAAGTGAAAACAGAAGAACAAACCTAGATGCCCTACTTCTCCCACAGGCATGATTTTTGGTTTAACTGCACTACGGCAATTCAAAGGTGCCCTTAATCACTGAGGCTCTGCACCAGAAGACTAGTGACTGTGTAAATGAGAGATAAATGGATATATATAGGTGCCCAGAGACAAATGCTCACAAAATAATCTAAGAATGATAGCTACTAATTAGTAAGGGTTTTCTACGTTTCAGTGCTATGCTGGGCACTTTATATAGATTATCTTACTTAATCCTCCCAAACAGCTTTATGGGATGAGCACTCTTATCTATATTTTCCAGATGAGATGCCTGAAAGTCACCCAATGTCAGTTAATAAATTGCAAAGCCAGGATTTAAAATCAGTCTCATCTCATAGCCTGCACTCTTTTTTTTTTAAAGATTTTATTTATTTATTCATTTATCCCCCCCTTGCTGCTTGTGCTCGCTGTGTCCATTTGCTGTGTGTTTTCCTGTGTCTGCTTGTCTCCCCTTGCTGGGTCGTCCTGCTGTGTCAGCTCACCGCGCTGCGTGGGCCGGCTTGCCTTCACCAGGAGGCCCAGGGAACCAAACCTGGGGCCTCCCATATGGTAAACGGGAGCCCTACTGATCGAGCCACATCCGCTTCCCTGCACTCTTATCTACCATGTTAATGTGCCTTACTTCTTTATGTGCATGTATTTGTGTATCTCTCTTTCTCTCTCTCTCACACACACACACACCACAGTGTTCTCCAAGAAACTAGCATCTGATCATAACTATAAATGACCCAAGATCTCAGTTCTAAGACCAGCTATTGCCATTCATGGACTGTCTGTGTAACCCTGAGCAAGCCCTTTTGGTTTCAGGCGTCTCATCCATGATGTGAAAAGATTATATCTTTCTAGTGGTCCCTTCTAGTTCTGAAGTTCTTTAATTCTAGGAAAATCCAGAAGTTCCAAATATTAGCTTGTTTTACCCTGTCTTGGCTTATTTTAGTCTCTTTTTTCTTTTGGCTTATTTTAGATAGAAAAAACAAACAAACACAGAAATAGGAAAACAGCAGGAACAAACGTGACCATATGGGTTGGATACCAAGGCAAGACTCAGCCTGGGTCTGATTTGGTTCGCTAGCTCAGCTATAAAATGAAAGGTCTAGCCAAAGGCTTTATCTATAAGATTCTTTACACCTCTAATACTCTGCTCCTCTCACACTAACTTGCATGGAAAAGGCAGAATCAACTTCCCTGGAGCTAAAAGGACATGGAACCAAGGCAATCAGATCCACGGAGAAGATCTGAGAGCTCTTAGATGGAGCTAAAAGGATAGAAAAATGCTGGTTCCTCTCCAACTCTCCTCCTTCCAGAAGCAAGCTCTATTCAGGCCAACCCCCCACATAGTTCCCGAGTAGAGGCAAGTGCTTAAAGGTCAACTAAATTACTTGAGATCAGCGTGGGGGATGCTTTGAGACAAGAGCTGTGTGTGGGAGCTGGAATCTATAGCACATGGTGCCTGTCTACAGTGCTGTCTCATTCTCAAGACAGGAGCACAGTTCCACCACTACAGACCACTGGGGCCAGATATGCCCAACCAGCCTTCAACTGGATGGCTCCTTTCATTCCGCTGACATCAAATAACTGGACCAGGCACTGTTTTATGTTCTGCAGTACAGAGACAAGTTTCTACTCTTGAGAATTCCAATCTTGTTGGAGAAAGGAATAACCATTCACTGGGTGCCTACTATGTGCATATATTAGTTCATGCAATCTTAACAAGTCTGTGGGAAAGATCATTAGCATTCCTGTTTTCCAAGGGAGGAAACTAAGCCTGAGACAATAAGAACAAGTCTGACTTTAAAGTCTATGTTCTTTCAAGACACCAAGCTGGCTCCAAAGAGTAATGTATAACTTTAATCAAGTTAGTAACAAAAAATAGGAACCTAGACAGGCAGCCAATGGTGAAGAAGAGATGGTTCTGCCATCCACATTAAAAATAATCCTTGGGAAACGGATGTGGCTCAAGCAATTGGGCTTCTGTCTACCATATAGGAGGTCCAGGGTTTGATTCCTGAGGCCTCCTGGTGAAGGCAAGCTGGCCCACGTGGCGAGCTAGCCCAAGCAGAGAGGTGGCCTGCGCGGAGCGCTGGCCTGTGTGGAAATCTGGCGCGGCAAGACCATGCAACAAAAAGAGACACCAGAGGAGAGATAATAAGAGACGTAGCAGACCAGGGAACTGAGGTGGTGCAAAAGATTGAGCCCCTCTCTCCCACCCTGGAAAGTCCCAGGATTGGTTCCCGGGATTGCTGCCTAAAGAGAAGACAAGCAGACACAGAAGAACACACAGCGAATGGCACAGAGAGCAGACAACAGGAGTGGGGGGAAGAAATATATAAATAAATAAATCTTTTTTTAAAAAAACAACAACACACAATCCTTGAAGTACCTACATAATCAGTAGTACAGCTATGGGAAAGTCACCCATTCTAGGTCTGTTTCCTTATCTATAAAATGAGGGTGCTGGGAAACCCTGGAAAGGGTTCCTTCCATCCCCTCACCCCACCTCCACCTGTAGTGTGTTGGCAAAGACAGACCCACTTACCGGAAGCAAGAGCTGTGCCAGGCTTCGTTGGCAGTCCTGTACAACCTCTGGCTTGGAGCAACATGGTCCCCACAGCCCCGGCACCTCCAGGCATCTTCACCTGCACATAAAGCCAAGAGGTTCATGAAGCCAGAAAGAGAACTCAAAGAGGCAGGAGACACAGGCACAGGACTCCCACTGTATGAAATAAGACTAAGCTAACAGAATCTTCTAATGAATCTTCTAAAATGCTCTGCTAGATGCACAATTTTCCACTCTAAAGGGTCTCTGATAAGCACTTGTCCAGCCCCTGCACAGCCCTCCAGGGACAGGAAATTCATGGCCTCAAAGATAGTCTCATTCCATTATTTTAAACAGCTCTGAATTGTCCCTTTTACTACTAAAACCAGACGTGCCCTTTCCTAAAATGGTCAACCCTTACTTATGGCTCTGATTGGTAACCCTTATGTACAGCTCTGAACAGGTTCTCCCCTTTTCAACGTCAGCCCTTCCTATGGCTGTTCTCAGCTAGTCCCCAGAAACTTCTTTCTTGGTTAAACATGTTATTGCCTTTTACTGTTCTTTGAAAGCTCTAGTTTCAGATTTTCTATCACTTAGTCTAGGAACTCATTCATTTAATTAACACCATGGGTCCTCTGTATGTTGGACATTATCCCTCGCCTCAAGGCACTCTTCCACAAGGAGTAAATTCATTCAAAAAGCAACTCTTCCATACTATAATTCTTCACTTAGATGTTATTTCAGAGATAAAAGCAACATGCTATTTTAGTTCAGAGAAAGAAAGTTAAGCATATAGAAGAGAAAGAAAAAACATTTATTGAATACCTCCATATGCCGAGAATGGTGCTAGGTGCTTTCCCAGACTCCATCTCATTTAATTCTCAAAGCAATCCAGTGAAATAGGTATTAATATATTCATTTAATGGATGGGGAAATTGAAACTTGAGGGCAAGGGGCAGTAGAAGGTCAAGTGGTAGAGGTAACATTCAAATTCAGGTGTGGCTCATTCTAAAGCCCATGCAATTTACACACCACCATGTTATTCCTGTTAATTCCAATTAGGTTTCCAAAAACCAGGAAGTCTCTGTAGATCAGAGGTCTGTGAGCTTGAACTGACATTCAAAAAAACATTATTCTTGGGGGGACATGTTGGTGACATTAAATAATACACAGTATATGGGGACGGATGTGGCTCAAATAGTTGGGCATCCATCTCCCATATGGAGGGACCCGGGTTCGATCCCTGGGACCTCCCGGAAAAAAAAAAAATAGTAATAATAATAATAATAATAATAATAATAATAATAATAATACACAGTATAGTGTGGACTTAGTAAAGGGTCTGTGGTTTTCACCTCACTGGCAAAGTAATCCATGGAACAAAAAAGTTAAGAACCCTTGTTGTAGAAGAAGCTAATACTTGAGCTGACCCTTGAAAGATGGGGAAGATTTATCAAAGGCTGGGGAAGGGCTTTCCAGGCTGGATTAGTGTGGGCAGAAGCAAAGTCTGTCCATGTCCTTCCCAAAAGGAGGTGCCTAGAACAAAACACAAGAATTCCAACATGGCTCAGATGCCAACTTCTTGAAATAAAGAGGGCCGCTAAGATCAAGCTGTGGTACCTGACTCGGCCCTAGAAAGCGGGACAAGGTTGTTACAAGACTCCCTTGTGTGCTCTATGTATGCAGCTTTGTTCTCTCTGACCACAGGCGCAAGCACAGTGACCGCCACAGAACCCTGTTTCACAAGCACAACAGCCATGAATAGACAATGCATAACTTTGGGCACTTCCAGATCGCTCAGTGGCATTCCAAGGCAGCCAGTGCATAGACAGCTGTCCTCCTCATACCCCAGAGGTAAACTGGCAGAGGGCTTTAAAACACCACCTTGACCCACCTGTCCCTCTCTTCCATCTCCACAGGGATAAAGACATATATTCCCAGCGATCATATCTCCTGGACAGAAAACCCCCAAACTCTCAAGAGGAGCCTTTCTGCTTGTGATTTTTGGGTGGCAGGCTGGTAGTGACCAGAGGGTGTGCCTCATCCTCACAGATGCCAAGGCAGAAAGCCTGAGAAACTTAAACCACGCTCAGGTCGGATTACAACATTGGGCAAAATAATGAATTAGTGAGAGGGTTTTTAATGAACAAACCACCACACAGAAATCCAAATGAGTCTTCCAAGTTCTAGAGATACCTGTCTGAAACATATTTGGAACTCTTACATGGAAGGACTTTTTTTATGAACTGCCGCACCCCGCCCTCCCACACACACACACACATACACACCCGGCAAAACTCATTATCTTATAGCTACACCTCCTTTCTTGTTTTTACTTTTTAACCCAAGAGGAATATTCTCTAACCTGACCACCCACTTACTCAGCAAGTCAACATCTTGGCTCTGAATGACTTCTGCTGTTTGCAGAACTCAAAAAGGATCAGGACCTTCCAATATGAGAATATTCAAAATAACTTGTTTTTGCCACATCCTCCAGGACCTGATCCAGTCTTGGGAAAGTCAAAGCCATTCAATCAACTTCTATTTAGCACCTGCTCTGTGCTAAGCCCTAGGTTACAAAATCAAGACCCCTTTACTCCCTCCTCTCACATCCACCTCATCTAATTATTCCAAATGCCTTTCCAATTATTCTCAGTCCTTTGCCCCAGCACTAGTTCAGGTCTCTGGCTTCTGTTCGTGTCTACTGCTTTATTTTCACTGGCTCTTCCAGACTCCAAGGCATCTCAGCTCCAGGCCAGATTCCCCAAAGTCTACAGAACAAAGGCTTGCCTGTTTAGCATGACACTCCAGTTCTGGATTCCATCCTATCTCACCTCTTAGAAGATCTGCACCTTCAGTTAGTCACCACTCCTCCCTCCACTGGCTCCTTCCCCATAGTATTTAAATAAGTTCAAGTCTTTTTCCATTAAAAAACAAACAAACAAACAAACAAACAAAAAACCCTCTGGACCCTATTTTCCCCTCTAGCTACCACCCTTGTTTTTGCCTTCACAGCCACACTTAGGAAAAAATTACCTACACCCCATTTCCTCACTTCTCACTTAATGCATAATCCACTGCAATCTGGCTTCCACCCCCACCATTTCTCTAAAACAGTCTCATCAAGGTCAACAGTGATTGCTTATTGCTAAATTCAATGGACACTCTTCAGTCATTCTTTCAGCAACTATTTATTGCATGACAACTATGTGTCTAACATTGTACTGGGGAAATAGCAGGGAACAAGAGAAAGATTAAACATAGAGCAGATATGAAACAATAATATAATTAGTTATAGTTGGGGAAAGTGGTATGAAGGAGATATCAAATTCATAACTAGGAAAATGGGGAGTGGGGGTGGCAAACAAGAATTCCTTGAGGAATTTCCAAGCTGAGCTCTAAAGGATGAATATAAATTAGCTAGGCAAAAAGGGAGAGGAAGGAAGGATAACACTGGAGACAGAGGTGGGAAAACAAGCGCAAAGACCCTGAGGCAGGAACACAAACTCCTCATATATCCTTAAAGTTGGCTATCTCACAGATTAGTCTGTCAGCTCCAAAGGACAAGGGGAACCAGTCTGCCCCAAGTCTCCAGGACTTGCACTCACAGTTCCTGGGTCACTACAGTAGCTCAATAAACATTTATTGAAGGAGTAAAAGGCACTCTATAAGGTGGCCCCAAAGCACCTTTATCTCATATTATCCCTTACAAAGAGATGGTCTAGTTACATATCAATCTATTTTCTTTTCCTGCCACAAATATTCTTGCATCCTGACATTCACACCTCAAGCAATCTATGTTTAGGATACTTTTCCCTGAATCAAATTTCTACCCTTCCTTGATGGTCCCCAAAGGTAGGCAGTGTTTGTTTCTACTTTGTCTGCACTTGTTTTATATCATTTGTACTGTAATTACGGTTCTCTGTGAATGCTTCCCTCAGCCACTCCCCACCCCCCAGCTCCAAAGGGTAAATCCTGATCATCTTCGTATCTCCAGGGTCTAGCATGGGGCCTGGTACAGAACAGACATTTGTGTGGTGAATCCAAATGAAAAATGCTGCCAGCTCTAAAGCTAATTTCCAAAGAGAAGCTTTAAAGAGTCAGCAGGGATGATTCCACTGGTATAAGTGTTCTGGCTCCCAGGCTACTTACTACCTAAGAGTAAAGACTTATGTGGATATAGAGGCCTCAGTCTATCTGTTTTTCTGTTAGAAAGTAATTCAGCCAGGATATTTGCCTAGAGCCCTCAGCCTCCCACGGCTAGGTTCTCTTCAACAGAACACTCTTGGCCTCTTCAATTTCCTTACAGTCTTGAAAGTCAATGATTCTAATTCTCCTATAACCTTTATTATAGGAAACATAAGAGAAATATAATAATGCCAAATTCTGGAGATTTCTGTGAGTCCAAATGGAAGACCAATCCAGAGTCCAGTCTGTCTTTCTGGGAAGTCCTTCCTTTAGGAAAACACCTAATTCTACCATGCTGTTCACCTCTCCCTCTATTATGTTTGCCTCTCATATTTGCAGACTTATCAGCAAAAGCTACTGGATTGTCAGTGTCCAGAAAGGGAGCTTGATTAAGTAAATGTCTACAGACGCCTAAAACAAGGGGCCCTTATTAGGTGTTTAATAAACAGAAAACCGTGTTACAGTTATTATTGGAATTTATTGTTTTTAAAAAGTGGTAAATGTGCATTGCAAATGAGGCAAGAATTGTAACAAATGGCTTATTACAAATGTTCTCATTTTCAGGAGCTTCTCTCTCCTAACTTGGTGAAATGACCCTCAAATAATCTCCAAATACACTGGGCAGCCACTAGGATGGCAGAATGGTAAGGCTGAAAGGACCTTTAAAAATCATCTAATCTAATCCAACTGTTTCCATTTTTCTGAAAGAGAAATGGGCTTGAAGGAAACTGAGTTGTCCAACCATCATAAACCTAGTGAAAGCTAATCCAGGAGGGACTCAAATGCATGTTGAAACTACCAGGACAGTTGCATTTTTATTACCCCATGCAACCTCAGAGGAGTTGAGACTAGTTCAAGACCACACAGCTACTCAGAGGAAGGGCTTGGTCTAGTATCCCAGCTCAGAGCCAGTGCTGTTCTTATAAGATACTAACATTCACCTTAAACTTGGTCCAAGAGCTGAGTTTCTGCAAACTAGTCCCTTTCAGGCTTAAAAGTAGAGAGAAATCCCCAAGCACTGATAGCTCATGAGACCATAATGCCTAGCCTGAACAAACATGCAGAGATCCTATCATTTCATTTGAGAAAAATCTTTGATAAGTCTCATGTTCCACCAGACAATGTGAACCAGGAACAAAACCCAGCCAATTCAGTGTAGCATAAAACAAGTATGGTAAGCACCGTGGCCCCTGGGAACTGGCGGGTCAGGTATATAAATCCTGCTTGTTCTGGGGTGAAGCAGGAAGCAGGGGGGAAGGGCAGCAGCTGGTGGGGAACAGTTAAGAGGGGAAAGATCACATTTTAATGAATGACTGCCAACAAGACTAACAGCAATGATTAACGTTCCTCTAAATATTCTCCTCTGTAGCCCAAAGGGCTCTCCTCCTTACTAGCTTACCAAATATTACCAAAGGGAGTGCCTTGGTGGAAAAAAGAAACAATAAACTAAGGAGGTTTTGAACTTCTCTGGACCTTAAATTCTTCCCTCGTGTAAAGGAGGGATCAAATGATTCTTTCCAGCTCCAAGAAACTGTGACACCAAACCGGGGCCTCTCATTTTTCAGGTTAAGGTACAGATAGGCATCTCAGAAGATTTTATTCATTAGGAAAAACTTGTGAGTATCAAGTGAAAGAACTGGGGTTAGACCAAGGTTTGAACCCTGGATCTGTCACTGTTTGC
This sequence comes from Tolypeutes matacus, assembly GCA_026826555.1. Classification (NCBI taxonomy): domain Eukaryota; kingdom Metazoa; phylum Chordata; class Mammalia; order Cingulata; family Chlamyphoridae; genus Tolypeutes; species Tolypeutes matacus. Next base: position 3,448,844 of record JAKSZT010054517.1, on the reverse strand, counting down.
CTTTGTGTCCTTGGGCAAATTATTTAACTTCTCCGAGAGCTTGTCTCCTAATATTTAAAAAGAGAATAATAATACCACCTACCTTACAGGATTACCAAAGAATTAAAAGAAATAATGTAATGGATGTGAAAATGCCTCCTGCAGTGCCTGGCACTTAGTTGGCAACCGATTTGTGAGTAGCTTTTCTTCCTTCATATATGTCTATGGGGTTGGCTGGCCAGGGAAAAGGTTGAGCTGAACACACTACCTTCTAAAATCTGAAGGGAAGGCTTTCAAAACAAATTCAGCAAACTTTTTCTATGTGCCCATGTGCAAGGTACAGACTAAGCCAGGAAATGCTGGGACCCTTGGTGTGTTACGCATGGGGTATACGGGACAAGGATTGTACACATGTCAGAGAGGCACAAATCAGGTGCTGGGGTCGGGGCAGCTCAGTACAGTAATAGGATACATAATATAGAAACCAATGAGACAGATGGTTCTAGTAGCTTTCGAGCCACCCAGGCTCTCACTTCCAACCATAATTTACTTAACTGTGAATGAGTAGGCATTTTCTTATCTGGGGGGAAATTCTGCAAATAATCTCTTTATCAGAGAATTGGTTAACCAATTCATATATTCCCCTACAGCAGTTCTATACCAGTAGTCAGTAATAGGAGAGCAAAAAACAAACACTGGTTTTTTGTTAGTACAAGCTGTATTAAATATGCTTCTGCATAAAAAAATAATAATAAAAAAACTCCTTACTTATGTGCCAGGCAGTGACCTTAGCACTAGGTAAGCATGAACTAATTTAATACAAAGATCCCATGGGATAAGAACTAGTATTGAAAAAATATTATTCTTCCCGTTTTACCGAAGAAGAAACTGAAACGTTCAGCCAATACACTGGGATTAGACCACAGGTTTGCCAGACTCCAAAGCCTACGTTCTAAACCACTTTTTAGACTTTTTTCTCTGGAAAAATTAATTACAGGCAGAAAGACCTAACAAAATAGAATCCCAGGGTAGACACTCAAGGAACATTTAATGGAACTGGGCAACGGTTTCATGTTATAGCTATTATAGGTAAAAGTGTCTAATTCTTGCTACTGTAAAAAGAATGGTCAAGAGTGAGAAAGTGCAGGGGTGGATGTGGCTCAAATGGTTGGGCGTCCGTCTGCCATATGGAGGGACCTGGGTTCGATCCCCAGGACCTCCCGGTAAAATAAAAAAAATATATATAGAAGGTGCATGGGCTGCCAGGCTCTGTGTGCCGGTGAGCCGCCAGGCCCCGGGAGCCATGCAGCAAGATGATGACATAACAGGAGAGAGACGCAGAGGAGAGACAAGACGAGATGCTCGGAAAGCTCTGAAAACCAGGAAGCGCAGGTGGCAGGACACCTCTCTCCTACTTCGGAGGTCTCCAGGATCGAATCCTGATGAAGACTGGAAGAGGAGAAGAGATGGCAGGAAACAGACACAGAGAATTGCCCAGCAAATGGACACAAAACAGCAAATGGGGAAGGGGGGGATGCTTCCTCCATCCCATACTCAGTGATTTCTCAGCTTACTCTGGCTAGCCCGTGATATAAGACATCTCCCACTGATAGGTGCCTTCTTCTCCATTCCTACCACCAACACCCCAGCTCATGGCTCACTGTACCTACCTCCAGATTGGAGCCCTGACTTATCCTTGTCTAATCCATCCTGCCCACCAATGCCAGACTAATATTGTAAAAACGATACACCCACATCAGGACTCCTTCTGTCTCTATACATGGTCTCTACTGCAAACCAGAAAATTCCAGAATCCTCAGCCTGGCAGTTAAAGTCCTTCATAGATTGACTTTAGCTATTCTCTCAGCCTTATCTTCCTCTTCCTGACTGCCCAATCTCTCAAACCTCAGCTCTACCACATAGATCAATTTATTATCACTTAAGGGGACCCAGAAATTTGCCTACCTTTTCACTCTACTCCCTAACCACCCACTGCTCCCATCCCACCACTTTCTGTCCCCTTATATTACTTTCTCTCAAAGCATTTATCCCTGACATATGATAGATATTTATATACTTACTTACTGTCTGTCTCTCCCTACCAGAACATACACTCCATGAGGGAAGGGATTTGGTCTATTTTGTTCCCCAGGGCATAAAAGTGCTTGGTGCGTAGTAGCACTGTGAAATTCCATGTTATTATATAGAGGTCTTATAAGAGCTTGTCTGATTCGTATTTTTTTTTTCCTCATTAGCCTAACTAGATAATGAATTTCTCAAAGGCACAAACGACATATTATTCATTTCCACGTATATTTGTTAAAGGCTTACTATGTGCCAGACCCTGTGTGTCTCAAGCAGGCTAGAATATCGGAAAGAATACTGGAAGAAGACATAAATTAGTCCTGACTCTACTACTAGTGGAGTGTCACTTTCCCTCTCTGGGCTTATTTCCTCATATGTAAAATGAGGAGACTATACATTATTTCAAAGTCTCTCCTGGCTCTAGCATCTGTTAAAATTTATGAGGTAAAACTTGGCCAAGCTCAGTGCCTTAGACACCACAGGCACTTAGTAAATATTTGATTTCTTTGTTGTTGATTCTCCTGTTACACAAGAGGAATCTCAGTTGTCTTGGAACACTGTTTGGACAGAAAAGTAAAAGTTTAAGTCCTACTTCCTTCTCTGACTCCACAAACAACCTCATTCTGGTGGTTGTAGTATAGAGAGGATGAAGCACTGGACTTGAAGCTGGAAAATATGAACTCTGACCACCACCACTTATTTAGCTGTGGGACCTTAAACAAGTCACTTTTGGGCCTTAGTTCCCTCATTCATAAAAAAGCCATACTGGCTTTCTCTCACCTCCTCAAAGGTACCATGTGCCTTCCTAATTTAGGGCCTTTTTACACTGTTCTCTGATCCTCTGGGGTCAGCATAAACTTGCCTTTCTTAGGAAAGTATTCCCTACCTCCTACCCCCATCCCTGCTGCACTCTTATAGTATGTAACTCAATTGTTTATCTCAATTATTATAGCTCTTATCTCAATTACTACCTCAATTTTTTTATTGTCCATCTCTAGGGCTCTAAGCACCACAGGGGCAAGGACTGTCTGTTTTGTATTACTCAACGCCTAGCTGAGTATAAGGCCCAGAAGTATCAACAAATATTTTTTGAATGAATGGATGAATGCATAAACCAATATGTGAAAACTGGCCAGTCCCTCACACTCTACTGCACTGGCCCCTAAGCAAAGGGGTCAGTCTTTTTTTTTTTTTTTTTTAAGATTTTATTTATTTATTCATTTATCCCCCCCTTGCTGCTTGTGCTCGCTGGGTCAGCCAACCACGCCGCGCGGGCGGGCTTGCCTTCACCAGGAGGCCCCGGGAACCGAACCCAGGGCCTCCCATATGGTAAACGGGAGCCCCACTGATTGAGCCACAGCCGCTTCCCAGGGGTCAGTCTTTAGGTTGCCCATTTTGCAAAGAGAAAGCCTCTAGAAAGGTTTTTGGTACATGCAGAGAAAATCTGACATTGCACTCTAAGATCTTTCACAAATTTCTGAGAAACAATGTTTAAGACAGGGAACTTATTTAACAAAGGAGTTAGAAAAAAATCACTGGAAATCATTTGAGCTAAAGAACTCTGGAAGCTAAAAAAAAATAAAGCAGATGCCTATTATGAAGAATGAAGAGAAATCCCATGCTCTCACCATGAGGAAGTGACCCACCAGTGGTCGGGTCCTTGTATTCAGGAAGGAGGAAGTGACTGTCCCCGGGGCCACTGAAAGCCAGGAAGCAGGGGCAGGCATCTCCAGGACAGTTCTCCCCACCCTGCTCCTGTTCCCTCCTGCCATCTCTAGAGCTTCTGCAGGCTGACCCTGACCAACCCGGAGGCTAGGCCATCCACAGAGGAGGCTGAAAAAATAGGTGACAGAAGGTTCCTGGTGCTGGGGGACTATAGGGGAAGGCAGGAAGCTGCAGTGTGGTGTATGGGAGACTGGGAGGGGACTGCAGGCCTGCTAATCTGACGGTGAAGCTACCCTTCACCCTTAGACAACTCCCCCTTCCGGGAGACGTTTGTCCACATCGCTCCCTTCCCTCAGAGGCAATACCCAGCTCCCAGGAGAGGATCCAGAGCGCGGAGAACCCCAGGAGGTACCTTTCCCACCTGTGGTAGAGATCTTTCGGAATGGTGCAATCTCTCCCTATCCCTAATCCACGTCCTAAACCCCATGAGAGCCCACGCTCCCCTGTTTCTTGCAAAAAGCCCCAGGACCCAGGGGACCCCAGGCACCCAGATGCCTGCGGGAAGTTCTGGATCCCGTCGGGGAAATCATACTTTCCCCCCATTCTCCACAGAAAGCCCAAAACCCGGGGTAAAGAGTACACTTTCCACGCCCTTGTCATCACTGCGACCCCTAAAGTTCCATACTTCCCATATTCGACGAAGTCCCCACCCCAAGGGAAGCCAGGACCCCCAACTTCCTTGGAGAGTGTTTCAATTTGAAGATCTGCGACCGACAGGTTCACACACAAAAAAAACCTGGAACCTAGCGGAGCCAGCATCGCTCCCTGCGGGGGACTCCCCAACTCCCGGGAAGGCCCCCAACCCGTCTGCCCCTCGGAGTCCCCTGTTCCCTACGATGGCCTGGTTCCCCAATTTATGGAACCCCTCAACTTCCCAGTTCCCGGAAAGCACCGTGCCCACCCCTCAAGTCCTCCCTCCGGGGAGCTGGGAGCACGGAAGTCTCCTCAGCCCGCAACCCGCGAGGGGCTGTGGGTTCCCCTCAGGCGCCCTCGGCCCGGGCTGAGGAGATAACGGCTGGACCGGGAGGCGCGGCCCTTCCTTACCCGCCTGCGCGGCCATGGTCCCGGGGGTGCAGAGAAATAGGAGGAAGAGGAGCGGGTTGCAGCCGCTGCCCAGAGCTCCCGGGCCGCCTCAGGGGAGATAGGACCTCAGCCCCGGGCGCGAACGGGATGCACCGCCTACGGCGCCCGGGCAGGACCAAACCGCACCTGGCACTCGGGCCCGCCCGCCGACGCCCCGCCCCGCCCCCTGGATCCTGATCCGCCCCGCTGGCTGCGGCGTCCCTAGCGCCCCCTAGCCGCGAAACGCGCCCTCTGCGGGTGCCGAAGCCAGCAACGCTGATCCTGCGCGGGAGGAGGGCTCAGAGGACCCTCAGCGCCCTCATTTTACAGATGGGAAAACGGAGGACCAGAGAGGATAAATTTGTCTCGAAATTTGGTCTCCCGACTCCTAGTCGAAAGCTCTTTGCAGTAGTATGTTTGGAATCAGGAATATGAATATGGAGAAGCTAGGGCTACCCCATAAAATAGCTTTGGGGGATTGAGGGTGGTCTCTCCTTAGGCGCTTCCAGCTCAGAGAAGCCACTTCTCTGGGCCACAGTGAGAAAGTTGACACTTCGTAGATAATCTCTAGGGCAAAGATGGTACAGAGGGAGCAACCAGCATCCCAGCTGCAGAGCTTTAGAGGAGGTCAAGTAGGTATATAAGTAAGCCCGGAGCACTAGAGCGCGCATGCTTATGGGAACAGGAGCAGGCCTGCTGGAACGCTGGTCTGCTATTCCCAGTCTTCCAAAGTTTCAAGGCAAGCCAAGAATTCAGATATTTAGGTAAGACCTCCCACTTTTTTTTTTTTTTTTTTTTTTTACCGGGAGGTCCCGGGGATCGAACCCAGGTGCCTCCATATGGGAGACGGACGCCCAACCAGTTGAGCCACATCCGCCCCCCAGGACCTCCCACTTTTAAGCAGGTTGATAACTTTCAAAAAAATTTTTAAATGGCAGGTAAACCAAACAAAACACTACTGTGAGCTGATTTGCCCTGCGGGCTGCAGGTTTAAGCTCCTCTTATGTGGAGGAGAGAACACAAGACTGGGAGTCAGGACAGGAGACTGGGTTCTGGCTGGCTAGAGTGGCCTTGAGGACCATCTCCCCTCACAGGATTTTGGGGAGCTGGATGAAGAGTTGACTCTGTTAGCTCATCCCTGAAGTTCTCCCCATCTGATTCCCTCGTGCTGGGTCTTTAGCAATTGGCATTTCCGTGGATCAGATTCAGGTCACGGGAAGAGAGTCCAGAAGCCCCGGAAGGGGCGGACAAATGGATCTTGCCGCCCCCACCAGAGACAAAGTTCAGCCCAGCAGTTCCTAGCACTGGAGTAAGCAAAGACGAATAGAGTTCTCTTTCTTTCTTGCCCTGACCATCCAGTCCAAACTGGAAGCTGGTCAGATTTTTCTCCTTTGGGTGTAGCAGGTGGCTCCTATGTCCTACATGTGCAGAAAATGCTGAGGGGCAGTCCTGATTTCTGCCAATTTCTGGGAACTCTCTTCAGCAGACAGCTTCACCGGAAATCTCTGATGATAATCACAAGGTTGTGTTTAATTAAAGTAATGAAGGGATACCAGGGTACTTTCCTGAGAAGCCATCTAATGGCTAGCGAAAAGGGAGACGGGGGCAGGGATATTACTCATCCTGCACTTGGATTGAGGTTTTCCCAGGCATTAAGCAACCTTGGAATCAAGGCCCCTAAGTGACCTCTTCCCTCTGCCCTACAGCAAGGCACTCAAGTCTCTCTCTTCTCCCTCATCCTTCTCTCACATTCCATCTCTTTCCTATCTTTGGCCTTGTGGTCTTCACCAGCAGGAATTGAAAGATTGCCAACACCCCCAACTTCCTTCCAGGAAAGTTCAGGTAACTCTGAGAAATCCAAGTTAAAATGTAAAGGAGGGAAGCGGATGTGGCTCAACTGACTGAGCTCCCGCCTACCACATAGGAGTTCCGTGGTTTGGTTCTGGTACCTCCTAAAGAAGACAGCAAGCTGGTGCGGTGGGCAGATGTGGCAAGCTGACACAAGATGATGCAACCAGAGATGCAAGAAGAAAAACATGAGAGACACAGCAAAGCAAGGAGCAGAGGTTTTCGGTGCCTCCTAAAGAAGAGGAACAAGACGGCGATCTGATGCGACAGGTAAGGGGGCAAGCTGACACAAGATGGCACAACAAGAGACACAGGAGAAAAAGCATAATGAGAGACACAGCAAAGCAGGGAATGGAGGTGACTCAAGAGATTAGGCGTCTCCCTCCCACATCAGAGGTCCTAGGTTCAGTTCCTGCTGCCTCCTAAAGAAACAAAGATGATGAACAGACATAGCAAGTGCAAACGAGGGAGTGGGGAGAAATTTTTTTTTTTTAATGTAAAGGAATAGAATAGCTGTCTGTAGAAATGATATAACCAAGATATATTTTTCCAATATGGACCCAAAGAACACTCTAAAACTACTTGAAGTTGAGAGGGACTTCTGGAGGGCAGAATAGGCTTGGGCAGGGAGAGGACCTACTGGGTTTCTAGCAGCCAAGTCACCTGTCTAGGTTATCTTGCCATGGCTTGGTCAGTCCCTACTGGCTGACTTATAATCAACTCTTTAAGCGATAGAAATGAGGACCAGGGCCCTGCAAACCACTTCCAGTTTCTGCCATCCTGAGGGTGCTGGTCTACTTGTGCCTAGCCAGTTTCCCAGTGTCACTTCCACTTGCTTCAAACTGAGCCAGTCTCTGGCCTCTAGTCCCTCCCCTCCCTGAATTGTTCCACCTAAGATGGCCTGATTAACACTCGGAAGTATGTTTCTTATGCTCAAAACTTTGGATAGTTCCCCAAAAGGAAAACCAAGCCCTCAGGAGCCACTTCCATTAAATCCTGCAGTTTTGTCTCCTTACTTCCCTCACTCTAGGACTCTGCTTTTCTTGAGCCCATTTTGCCCTTGCATCACTGCCATTCCTACAACCACCATTCCCTCCCATGTGTTCTGTAATTTTGCTGCCCCGAAGTGCAATCTTGCTTAAAGACTGAACTCTTAAAACATTATTTTTCAATTAAATCATTTTGCAAACCCCGTGAATCTAAATCTGCACTGTCCAGTAAGGTAGCCATTAGCCACATGTGGCTATCTAAATTAGAATTAAATAGAATTAAAAATTCGGTTCCTCAGTGCACTAGTCCCAGTCCATGCATTCAATAGCCACATGTAGGTAGTAGCTAGTGTGTTGGACAGAGCAGGTGTAGTTCTATTAAGACAGTGCTGTTCTGAACAATGATTGGTAATGGGTGCTAACATCACAAAGAGAGGGACTACCAGACATTATGTACCTCCAGATATGATGCAATAGAAAGCACACATCATCACTTATGACACAGTCTTATTTAAAAAAAAAAAAAAATCAAATTGAATCTGGTCAAGCCTCTAGATTTACTAACCAATTTAAGGAAATACAGGGGTAAGCGGAGCTTATTAAATTAGATACTGTAGTGTAGACACTACAGTGATGCAAATTGCAAAATTGAGACTATGGGGAACTCAACAGAACAAATGACCCTGGTTTCTTTAACAGATAAACTGCATGGGAAGAAATGAGATGGAAGAGGAACCTAAAGATGTAAAAGAGACTTGAGACAACCAATGAACTCTCTACTTTCTGCATGATTTTTCTGTAAACGTACAACTTATTTAATAGTAATAATAATAAGACATTGCGAATATTCTTGCTGTCCTGATTTTATGATAATCACTATTTGCTATATTAGAAACCACGCATGTGTCCCCAGACCTAGATTTTCTTCCTAGGTCTGGTTTTTAGAATGCTGGTGATAAACTAAGTCTGATTTATTATATGACCATCCTGTATGGGAAAAGACTGTAACTTTGGGTATCTTTGGTCAACCTTAAGAGAAATAGCAGGGGGACGGATGTGGCTCAAATGTTTGGGTGTCCGTCTCCCATATGGAGGGACCTGGGTTTGATCCCCAGGACCTCCTGGTATAAAATATATATATTTTTTACACCCCCCCCCCTTTATGCTGTTTTTGTTGTTTTTGTTTTTGTGTCCATTTGCTAGGCAACTCTCTGTCCATTTCCTGCCCTCTCTTCTCATTCTTCTCCTCCTGCCTTCACTGGGATTCAATCCTTGGAACCTCCAATGTGGGAGAGAGGCGTCCTACTACTGCCTGCACCACCTTAGTTCCTGTTTTTTCGGTGCGTCTCTCTTGGCTCTCCCTTGTGTCACTCTCCTGTTAGGTCATCATCTTGCTGCGTGGCTCGTGGGGCCTGGCGGCGCACCCACACATGGGGCCTGGTGGCCCGCGCGCCTTTTATATTTTCCCTTTTTTTCTTTTTACCGGGAGGTCCTGGGATCGAACCCAGGTCCCTCCATATGGGAGATGGATGCCTAACCACCTGAGCCACATCCGTCCCCCTGCTATATCTCTTAAGGTTGACCAAAGATACCCAAAGTTAGTCTTTTCCCCTACAGGATGGTCATATAATAAATTAGGCTTAGTTTATCACCAGCATTCTTAAAACCAGACCTAGGGAGAAAAACTAGGTCTGGGGACACATGCATGGTTTCTAATATAGTGAATGTTTAGCCTACCCTGATTATTACAAAATCAGGATAGCGAGAATATTCGCGTTTTCGATGCTCCATAATTTGTTAACAAATGTTTCACAACGATGCAAAGTATTTGTGGTGGGGTGATGTGTGGGAACCCTGTATGATGTTATGCATGTTTGTTTTGTAAGTTCACAATGTTTACTGAACACTTATTATTTATGTATGTTCATGTACGAATGATATACTTCAATAAATTGTTTTTGAAAAAATAAAAATATAAAAGACAACCAATGGCAAGTGCAGATCTGATTTGGATTTCAATTCAAACAAACCATATAAAAAATTATGAGATGAGGGAAATTTGAACAATTAAGGAATTGTTTTGAACGTACAGAATAGTATTTTGATTTTGTTTAAAAACCCCTTATCTTTAAGGTGTATACCAAACTACTTATAGATGGCAGATGATGGGATGTTTCAAAATAGTCCCCTGGCCAGGGGAGAGTGGCATTGAGGGTGGGATAAGACTTCAGTTATTGGGGTTGGATGATTTGCACATGGAGGCTTTATTGCCTTATTCTACCTTGACATATGGTTTGTTCATATCCATTGACTTGTCAGTTATCCAGGGACATGCCTGCCTCCTTACCATTGTATTCCCTGATGGCCTGTGGCTCTGGTGTGTTCCAAAGCCTGAGGCTGGGTCAGCTTTGTAACCACACCATCTTCCAACTCACACCACTATGGAGGAACCTCCCTGAGGGGCACACCCCGTTCCAGGTGGAGTGCTCAGGGACCCGCCTACCCTGTCACTGAACACGCAGAGAGGTGCTGACCCTGAATAAACCTGTATTGTCAAGGCTCTGGTCCTCAACAAACTCAGCTCCATCTTAGCAGCCTGTCGCTTGCAAGCTGAGGAATTCCATGTACTTGTCAGGACTGGGGCTGCCTGTCAGGCCACACCTTGGGCAGGGCTGTGGATGAAGCTTCTTAGTCGGCTGCCTGAAGACATTCATCCTCAATGTGACATTTCCAAGGGTGCAGATGCATCAGACCAGTGTGACTATTCCCCCTCACCCAAGCCCCCCATGACAGACAAGTCCACAGCTCAAAGTAATGTAAAACCATTTGTTTAATTCTAAATCAAATCACTTTCACAACAGTGAAAATTAGTGACTGTCAAGGTGTGCCACTGTACATAAAGTCACTGTCTGACTGTGGTTAGGATCTGGTCCAAGTCCACAGCATGGCGGCAGGGGGAGGGGGGACAACAAAGAAACACACAAAAGACAGGAAAACTGACTTGGCAGAAGACGAGGTGGTGAGCCTGATGGGGCATGGGGGGAAAGGGGCTTCCTGCTGGGGCTGGGCCAGCAATCCCAAAACTGCTCTCCTGCCCCAGCTCTTGGCAGAAGGTGAGTGGGGACTTACAAGGTTAAAATGAAAGGGCACACAGCCAATCTGATTTTGGTAACAGGTTCTTGGGATGCCTCTGCTGGTGAAGCTCTCCTGGGCTCACTCCATTTTGTTAAAAAGTCCAAATGATTAATCTTCCTACCCAGAACCCTTCTTGAAACTTTCTTCTGGTAACAAACTTCTGTTGGTTGGGGCCATCTGACTGAAAAAAAAAAAAAAGTCCTTGCTCCCAGTGGGGCCACTGCGTGGAAGTATCCCACCAATTCTCTCTAGAGCTGAAATTCCAGGGTCCCCTCTGACCTTGAGGATTTCTGGAAGGTAATGAAAAGAGCACTCTTGAGTGGATGCCCCAAGAATGTTTAAAATCCATCAGGCACACAGTAAAGCTGCAGCCTATTTCTACAGATGGATCGGCAAGTGAACCACCTACTCAATACTTGTATTTTGTCTGTTTAAACACTGAACTCTGGTGTAGGCAGGTGTAAAGGGCAAGGGGTGAGGGCTGTGGGGAAGAGGCTTCCCTTATCTTCCTCAAGGTCTTGGTTACCATTCACTATGCAGAGCCATGCCTAGAAAAAAGCACTAGGTGGAGCTTTAAACCACTTTTTGGCTATTGCAGGGAGTGGGCCAGGAGCAGTGCAGACAGGGCAAAGTGAGGGAGAGGCCCAAAGGAAATCCATCTTCCCCTCTAGGGGGTCTCCAGGCCTGGCAGGCAAAGCAAGAATCATTCCACCAGGTGAACTGTCCTACCTGCCCAGCACCAAATTCCCTCACAATCAGATTCAGAGAAAGAAGTTTGTGAAATGAAAAAAAGAAAAAAAAAATCAAGGAGTTGGAAAGAATAATGTTCCCTTGATTCCACAGGAAGAAATAAATCATCATCATTGTGTTGAGGGTCCCAGACCCTGCCACCTGGCTTTGGAAATCATTGGGGGGGGGGGGTTGCATGCTCTGGAGTCACATGCTTCCCTGGTTTTAGCACATCTACAAAGAGTTTTCAGGGGAGTCCATCAAGCCATACCAAAATCAGGCTCACTTGTGGTCTCCCCGCTCCCTGCCTCTTCATCATGGACAAATGGGCTTCTGAGGAGAGTAGTCTTTAACATACAGCTGGGGCTGACTTGACAAAACCCCCAGCTTCCTTTGAACGGCTTCTGGGAGAGGATGCATCAGAGCTTCTATGGCCTCAAGTTCGGGGCTGCTTATTCAATTACTCCTGCATCAAAGCTCCAAATCCCACTGGAGCCCCAAGCCCAGGTCTCTCCTACCATGCAGCAGTCAGTCCTGGCTTCAGGGGAGTCTGAACTGTGCGCCCTCTGGTAAGAGAGAGGTGGATGTGCACACAGTTTGGGGAGGAAAGCTGATGGGAAATCTGTGAGTTATGCCACATGCCTCACTGGGGATAATCTACACCGGGAAATCAGGTCATTCAAGCTGCTCTCTGGGGACAAAGACTGTGAGCATGACCCAGAGCTGATAAAAGATCTTTGGGTCTCTGGTGAATTCATGATGCGGCTGGACCACCTCCAGCTTCAGCTGCTGCAATTATGATCTTTATGGAAGAGCAGTTTCTTGCCTCTCTGATGAGGAGGAGGGAAGAGGACAGAGCAGTACTGAGATCTGGAAAGGGAGCTTTTCTGTCTGAGAAGCCCTGCTGGCTTTGGAGGCCACTTACCAAGGGGTATTTATATTGATGAAATAAAGTTTCCATAAATACCATTTGGTTCATCCCTTTGTTTTTTGTAATATTAAACTCTGGTGAAACTGTATTCTGAAAGTTTTTCTTTTCCCACCTTGTCCCTGTGTGGAGCTAGAACCCTCTAAGTTGGCTGAACAGGATTCCACGGTGTCACTTGTGAGAGGGAACTCAACGCCAAGGCCTGAGGTTATAGTAGGGTCTTCCCAGTGATGGTCACACACAGGGGTCCTTTCCAAACAATCCTGAGTCCCAAAGCTCTGATGGAGAAGCAAGACTCCTTGATGAGTAAATGACCCTACTGATTCTAGGGGTCAGTATTAGCCAAAGAGCCAAACACCAAAGTGGGGGTGGCGCATCACCAGTCCAGAGGCCCTGCCACAGATGCAGGCTGGGAGCCCAGCATTAGGCAATCAGGAGCCAGAACATGATCACCAGGGCCACAAACAAGAAGAGGCGCGACAGGAACTGTTCATCGACATACTGGGGCGTCCCGGGGACAGCTGAGGAGACAAGAGGGAGAAGAGGGGCTGTTAGAATACTGTAGCTATACACACTGCCCACTCAGGCCAGAAGTTGAGAATATCAAGCTTTGTTAATTTACAACAAAATCCTGCTCATGATTTTCAAACCCCAAAAAATACCAGGCAAAACAAAAACATGTGGAACAACATAACAATGAGGACAAGGTCTCTAATGTGTTCTAAAATGTTTTGGCCTGTAGATGCAAATAAGACAATTGATAACAGGAAGCTCTTAGAGGAAATAAATAAAGAAAAGTTACTGTTTAAGCATCCTCTATGTGATAAGTAGTTTGTATACATCATTCTTTGGTGGGTACTATTATTCCCATTTTATTAAAGACGAAACCAAAGCATGGGAGTGGGGGGTTATGAGGTGACATGCCCAAGATCACAAGGTCTATGTAGTAGAGCTCCACAGTCGTGCTCCCAGCCTCTCCACAACACTGCCTCCTGTGTTACAGAGTCACAAGATTCTGACACTGTAGAGCCAGGAGGGGCCTCAGAAAGCCCTGCACTGGAATGCCTTCTTTTTCCAGAGGAGAGAACCAGGGCCCAGACAAGAAAGTGACTTGTCTCTGTCATCACATAGCAGGCTAGGGGCAGAACCGGGGTGAGAATCTGGGTCTCCACTTCTCTCTGCTTTGAGAACAGCTACCATTTTTACAGATCCCTGTCCTAACTGAGGAGAAGAGAATCTACATCAAGGATGGGCAAACTATATTAAACATGACAGGAGAAAACTTTCTGTGACCGCAGCAGGGGGATAAAGCAATCCAGAGTCCAGCTGGCTGTGGAGTGCTATTTAACTGGGGAACACAGGGTGAGCCTTGGGTCAGGAACTGAGCAGGTTCCGGCTGCCTCCACAGGACTCTGTCCTTCATTCAGAGCAGAGCACACCCTGCCCCTTGGGATCTCCTTCCTCTGAAAAAGCAATGCGTGAACCAAGCAGAAAATTTCAAGGCATATAAGGTGAGGAAGGGATCCCCAAGATCTCTTGGTGCTGTACTAGATTCAACAGGTGGGTGCCCTCATGGAGCCACGCAGGTAGGCAACAGAGGCTTGTTGATGGCCGGCCATGTGCCAAGCACCAGGGTGGGGCAGACAGCAACCAGAACAACCCAGGCGTGATTACAGCCCCTAGCCCATAAGCTTCTGCTGTCAGGAACTACATGCTGGTCATTTCTGTATCTGGCACTGTGCCCAGTGCACATAAGGTGCCAAGGCACATGAACAGAGCTCAACTGGCCATGGCATCTCCTCAGGCCCCCTGATAAGGATCTGGGCCACCCACCCCACTACCCTGCTCATACATTGAAGGCACTCTCAAGCTGGGTGGAGGGAGAAATGCAGCAGCAGATGGAACACCTAGGCAGGGTTCCCAAAGAGCTGACGCTCGGGACCAGTCTCATGCAATAGCCCTGGGGGATGCTGACAGTCATGCCAGAGAATTCAGAGGTCCTGACTCCTTGCGGATCACCTTACCTTCCCACCCCCAAACTGTTTCAAAATGAGTATCATTTATAATTTTCCATTTTATGGACATAGGGTATATCTCAATCAATTTTGCTGAGCATTTTCCTCCTACAAAACGGAGCGAATCGCACACCTGCCCCACAGGTGACGGTGAGGGCTCTGCACACTGTCCCCTCCTCAACAGGCACTCACTATCCTTGGCATGACTGCTGGTAATATGAAAACACTTGAGCACATTTTGAAAAGGCTAATTTATCCGTTTTGTGATGATTATCTGTAACGGATATACTGCTGAACTTCAAGGAGGCTTCAAGCAGGATTACGAATAATATCTTTCTGATTTCTCAAGGAGATAGGGTCCTACCTGGAGGAGGCCGCCCATCGTTTATGTTAAATGCTGTGGCAAATATCCCAAAGGGAAATGCCCCAATTCCAAAAGACATCTGGAAGCCACCATCTCCAAATCCAAATCCTTGAAAGCCCTGTGTGGAAGAAATGTAATTAAGGTAAGAAGCAAGTATCTCCTGCACCTGTCAAATGTAGCACACTATGCGCAGGCACTTAAACTCATGGGGCCCCGCCTCTCCTCCCTTCCTCTGCCATCTGTTTCCAAGGAAGAGTACATCTTTTTCTCCTATCTAGACTACAAAGCAGAGGAACTCTGAAGCCTGCCCCCCTGCCCTTTCAGCCTTGGATTCTAGCTAATAAGGTGTGAATGGGCCAAAGGGAATGGCTCTAATCCAAAGTGAAACACCCTGTGACACCTCTCAGGTCTCGAGGTTCTTTCCCAAAGTACCATACTAGCTAGTGACATTATCTACATGTTTCTAACAGCAAAAAATGGCACTAATTCCATGCCTGATTACAAGAGAATGTCAAAACAAGTTACACATTATCTGTAATGGCAAACCCTAGTTAGCCAACAATGGAAGTCATGATCAAAATCTTGATTCAGGCTCTCAAAGGACCATTATGATGACTGTGCAGCAACACTTTCTAGGATAAAGTTTATCAGACAAAATTGTTTGAACAAGATGGTCACAAGTACTTGACAATACATAGGTGTGTATACAAGATATGAGTTAGTTTTTTCCCCTCAAAAACCTCTTTTAATACTGCTACATATAATTTTCAAAATTTAAAACTTCCTTTTCTGGACAAAAGTAGAATTTTCTTGTTTTAAGAAATTCACACAGGGAAGCGGCTGTGGCTCAATCAGTAGGGTTCCCGTTTGCCATGTGGGAGGCCCCGGGTTCGGTTCCCGGGGCCTCCTGGTGAAGGCGAGCCCGCCCGCGCGGCGTGGTTGGCTGACCCAGCAAGCACAAGCAGCAAGGGGGGGATAAATGAATAAATAAATAAAATCTTTAAAAAAAAAAAAAAAAAAAGAAATTCACACATTACAAGAATAACTGATGTAGAAAGTCAGAGATCTCCTTTTCTGCCCTCTCATCTCACACCTCCCTTTCTCAGAAATAACCACTGTCAGCAGTTTGGTGTACTGTCTTCAGCATTTTATCCCTATGCACATTCTACACTGTATCACCCTTTCACTGAAAAGCTTCAGTAGGAATAACAATATTGTGAATCAATAACCACCATTTTGTAAGCACAAACGATGCTCCAGGCACTGTGCTAAGCACTGAGACACTCGGATCACATTTAATTCTTACTTTAGTATTATCTGCCTTTTACAGAAGACCACTCTGAGGCTCAGGGAGGTGGCATAAATTGATCAAGGTCGCACAGCTAGTAAGGGGTAGAATTTAAATCTAAAACTAGGATAACCCTATTGGAAAACCCCCACTCTTAACAATTGTACACATCTTAAAAAATTTCTTTCCTCCCCTGCCTCCCTTGCTAGATCATTAAAGCAGGTGCTTCCATAGTGAGCCAAATGGCCTTCATTTCTGAGTCTTTGGCAAGTCCCAAAAGTGGTCACACCCTGAGCAGGACAGCACTCAGCTCCAAACTTCTTGCTCAGTGGCACTACCTATAAAAGCTAATGGTTGGGGGGGGTGGATGTGGCTCAAATGGTTGGGCGTCCGTCTCCCATATGGAGGGACCTGGGTTCGATCCCTGGGACCTCCCGGTAAAAAAAAAAAAAAAAAAAAAAAGCTAATGGTTGACTTAATAAGACAGTAAACCTACAGGGAAGGAAAACAACCCGTTTCCACCTCCTCAGTGCAGAAATGCCTCCTGCTCAGACCCAGCATAGCTGAGTTTGAGGACTCCTGGGACTGTGGCTGCCTTACCCAGGAAAGTGCAATTGTTTCATCAGGAACAATTGTTTCATTTAGCACAATACTGAGGACTGACCTCTGGTCTCCCTTCTAGCAACATCTATTCAATCCTACATGTCCTCACATCTTGTGGTTTTATGTTTCTGGGGCAGGGTGTGTAATGCAGTCATCATGGCCAGGGTGCCTGGCTTCCTGGGGCCTCTGATCCCTGGGCAGGAGCTAATGGTCTGTGGGGAACCAGTGCCTAGGAAAAGTTAAAGTTGTGTTGCCTAAAAGTCAAGAGCAGGGACTTGAGAATCAGCCTAATCTGGGTTTCAGCCCTGTCTGTGTGACCCTGGACAAGTCATTTTATCTACCTGGGCCTCAGTTTCCTCTTCTATTAGAAGGGTGATATGAAGCTTGAATGAGATCATGCACATAAAGCTCTTAACATAATAGCTCTTCTCATATACTAACCATTCAACAAGTGTTACTGCCATTATTAGTAAGGGTCATCTGGAGAAGACAGCCTCGACTTCTAGCAAGGTCCCTGACTCAAAAATCCTACTCTTAAGAATCTTAAG
Organism: Tolypeutes matacus; assembly: GCA_026826555.1. Classification (NCBI taxonomy): domain Eukaryota; kingdom Metazoa; phylum Chordata; class Mammalia; order Cingulata; family Chlamyphoridae; genus Tolypeutes; species Tolypeutes matacus. The sequence continues at coordinate 3,431,546 of JAKSZT010054517.1, read as the reverse complement.
GAAATGCCATAATTCAAACAAGAAGAAAAGAAATGTATGTAAAGAAGGCCTCTGCAACATTATTTACAACAGCAAAATATGGAATGCACTGGAAGGCCCTCCAATGAGGAAAACCAAAAAAAATTATAGTGTATCAAAATTCAACGGAATACACAGCAGCCTTTAAAAATAAAAAAGGACACTACAAAGTATCATGGAACATATTTACAGCAAACAGAATGGTGATAGGTACCTAAACATATGTATACACGAGTATACAGATGATGAGAATGTGAAGAAGTGAGACTACTTGTGCTGGGATTCTGACTGTATGGATGAATATTTTGTCTTTAAAGTGTCTTTAATGACATTTTAACAAGAAATGGCTTTTTAAACTAAGGTCTTATTTAAATGTGAAAAATTTTTGAGGCAGCAATTCTACTTCTAAGAATGTATTTTAATAAAGTAACTGAATCTGCTCAGAGATTTATCTATAAGCTCATAAAAGTATTTTTAAAATAGAAAGAAAGAAAAAAGAAACAGCTAAATGTCCAAGAAAGGATTAAAGAAATTATGTTAAGTCCATAACACAATATTACTGAAATGTAAAATCTCAAGATATATTGTTGAAAGTTTCCCCTCTGAGAATATAAACTTTGTTAAGCAAGGGATCTTTCCCATGTTCACTAATGTATTGCCAGTGCCTAGAATAATGCCCAGGACATAAGGCAGCACTTAAGTATCTGTAGAATGATTCATTCTACGTTTAAAAGAGGCTTACTAGGGAAGCGGCTGTGGCTCAATCAGTAGGGCTCCCATTTACCATATGGGAGGCCCCGGGTTCGGTTCCCGGGGCCTCCTGGTGAAGGCAAGCCCGCCCGCATGGCGTGGTTAGCTGACCAAGCGAGCACAAGCAGCAAGGGGGGGATAAATGAATAAATAAAAAAAAAAAAAAAAAAAAAGAGGCTTACTAAACAGGAGCCAAATTTATATATGTATGTGTGTATGTGTGTGTGTATGTGTGTGTGTGTGTGTGTTTAGAGACATACATCTCTTTTAGATACAAAACACACATATGAATAAATCTATAAAAATTCTATGAATGTATATAGAAAAATGGAAAAGAAAAAAGAGGCCAAACAGTTTCCAGTGGTTATCTCTCAGTGGTTATCTCTGGGTTGTTGTGCTTATTAGTGACTTATCTCCCTCTTTTCCTTTCTGTATTTTACATATTTTCCTTCACTTTTACAATCAGGGAGAAAAACTATAGGGCCAAGAGGAAAATTTCTAAAGCCAGGGCTCATTTCTAAAAGCTTCTCCTGGAATATTCCTCACCCCTCTGTTCTCCGGCTCTGGCCTCTGTCCCTGAGGACGGGGTGGGGTCTTCTCTCTGAAACAGAAATATGTAAAATAAGTCTATTACAATATGCTGTGAACTGAGAGGCTCTTCCCCAACAAGGCCAGGGCCTTACCCACAAGTCTCTCTATATTTGGCCACACCTCCTTCCTGCCCAGCACCTGGCCCAAATGAACTTAGGCCAAATTCATTCTACCTGCAATTGTTTTTCCTAACTGTACAGAAACCAGGAAGAAAATCAGCTTGTTATGAGATATTCATCAAATTGCAGCCTACTCCTCTCACCGGCTGGTAGTTATAAATGACAGCCAGCCCTTCGTGGGTCTGTGATACAGGAGTCATGGAGGCAAAGATATCAGAAATCCCCACTCCAAACCAAAACAGAGGGCAGCCCATCAGCAGAAAGGGTTGAGAGTCAGGATCTCTTTGATCTGCTCCTATCTAACTTCAGCTTTACCTCCCATTACTCTTGGGCAAGTAGCCCACACTATTATTTTTGCCTCGCAGTTTCAGCCTCCCATCACCCACACTGTGAATACACATCAGGCACTAGGTGGGATGCTCCCAAGACTAAGATGATACACAGAGACCCTACTCTTGAGGTAGTCCCGATTTAGGGGAGACACAACAAATCACAACACAATGTGAGAAGGGATTTCTTTAACAGAGCTATAAACTAAGGGTGGTGTGTGGAGAGAACATAGACGAGGGAGACTAACGTGGGGCTAAAAGACTGCTTCAAGGAGGAGGTGACACTAAGACTGCTCATAAAAGAAGTTAGGGGAGGAGGAGAGGGATGAGCAAGACTGGGAAGGATGGAAGACGCAGAGGCAGCACAAATACGAAGTCTCATCACTGTGAAAGCACATATCTCTAGGAGAAGTTCAATATGGCTGGTGTACAGGATATGCTGGGAGGGGGTTAAGGAAGGTGAGAGAAGCTGCCAGAGAGGTTAGCAGATGCCAGACCATGAAGGGCTTTTGGCACATGTGTTTACAGAATGCGGGACCCACTCACCTCCATTACTAAAAATCCCCAGCTCCACAAAGCCTCCCAGATCCCCTGTCCCTTCTCCCTGTCTACTTTATATACCTCCTTCTCTGCTGCAGCCATCCCACTGCCTGGAGACTTTCCTACTGTCCATCCCATTTCCCAGGACGCTCCTTCACAGCCCTTTGCATACCCGCAAAGGCTGTTTGGGGTACTGCTGGGTCATAGGCCCAGCACGCTGCCTGCCCACTGGGAGACACCCAGAAGATATCTGTATTACAGAGCACCAAGTGGCAACTTGGCTCCTCTCCCCATCCAGCTGATGCTTACCTGGATCCCAACTGTCTCAGACCTGAGCAGTTGGCAAGCACTCAGTAAAGGGTAGGGGTGGTATTGAACACAAGTGAATTCACGTCCATGGGGACATGTAAGAACTGGTCCAAGTCCTCACCTGGGGTCCTGCTGCCCGGTGCTGCCCCTGCCGTAAAGCGGGATGACCTTGTCTCGGCTGATGCCGGCTTTGCAAACAGGACACACCTGTCTGTTGGGTCTGGTCTCCAACCACTGCAAACAGGAGAGAAAAATGCATGACTGGCCTGAAGCCCACCACACAGTGGCCAGTCAGACTAAGTGGCAGAACAATATACTGCAGGCCAGCACACAGATCTGGTTTAGAGGAGGGCCAGAGGCCTTAAATTAGGAAACACGTGAAGGAACCTGACTCTCTCTTTTATTCCTGCTCCCGGCACTCAATCAATATTTACTAATGGTGAAATCAAAATTGCCTTTAAATACTGTCACCGTTAAACAGGCTTCTTCAAGCTTTGCTTCTCTCTTGGGGCTCCCAGCAATATAGCAGGAAAGAACCACAAGCCTGGGGCTCTATCAAGAGGTCTGTCAGACCTAGCCTCAGTTTAGGCTGCCAATGTGGGTATAATACCTTTAAATCTCCACCTTCCCTGGTGGACCACCTGTATTATCCAACTGTATTATCATTTTTTCCTTTCAATGATTTCCTCATTTTTTACATTTCCTAAACAATCTTGAAGCCCAGACATCAGCATCCGGGTATAAGCTGATAATTTTCTGGTGATTTACTCCATGTTAAAGAATAGCTTTTGCTCATTATCTAAATTTGCTTACTCTTTTTAATTTATTGATTTTTTATTCAACTATTTCTTTCAATATTAAAAAAAAAACACATCAGAATCCTGTTTTGGGTTTCCCAGACACTTTCACTGGTTATATTGAAAACATTTTAACTTTTTTAAAAACAAATAAAAATGATAAAATATGTTTCTTGTAGTGTTTTTATAGACATTAAATAATATTTAATATATATATATTTTTTCTTGACATTTATTTTAAAACATAAATTCCATCTTTAGACTCAATGATAGGAGGTTTCTTATATAAATATGAATCTAAGACTTTAGGGTAAGAAAGGAACATTTTATGATTTTATATCTTTCTTACTTTATCTTACTGCCAGGACCTCCAAACCTATGTGTTAATGTGCTCTTTATAAACTTAGAGCAGTCTTGTTCTACCAGGTTCGCTTGGGTCAGAATGAGCACCCATGGGTGTAATGGGGATGTCTCTCTTGTCCCCCTCTTTCTTCTCCCATCCAGATTCCGAGGCACTAGAGGTCTGGTACTTTTGTTTGCCCCCCACATTCCTAAGCCATCTACAAGAGTGGGGCTCTACTGCTGACAATGCAGAGACAGCCTGCAGTGAATACAGCCGACTGTGAATACCAGGCCCAGCTCTGTCTCACGGAGCAGGTACCTGGGTCTTGGTGAATACTAACTGGTTTAAATAATAATCTAAAGCTGGGAAAACACTTTTTTCTTACAAAAGCATTCTGTTAAAATGAAAAAAATTTTCCCTTCCTAACATTTTCAAGATACCTTTAAGGGAGGGGGAGATTGTTGATATGATAGGAGGTACTTTTTCTAGATTCTCAAAAATAGAAAGGACTTAACATACTATCAAATCCAACCCAATTTACAAATGCAGAAATAAGCCCAGAGAAGTGCTGGCCTGCGAAGGTCACAAAGGCTGTCGGCGGCAGAGCCAGGACCATCCTCGTTACCACACTGGCCCCTTACTTCATTAAGTATATAAAGAGGGCTGGGGGTAAGCTAGCAAATGAGCCCACAAGTAGGGGAGATTGCAACTTCTGACAGCAGTCTCCTGAGACCAGGGGTGTATTGTGCAACCACAGCTGATGAAAGACAAAGTAAAATGAAATGCATCTTACCTGATGTAAACACGGCCAACTGCCAAAGTCCCCAGGGCAACCAGCCATCAAGGAGAAAGAGAAAGGGGGAAAGAAGAAAAATGCTTTCATTAGCAGAAACACTGATGGGAGGGGTGGGAGCAGCAGGACGGGAAAAGGATGAGACTAGGAGCACTGCAACCCCTCCCTCAGACAGCTCCTCTCTTCTCCTGGAACTACCTTACCAGGGGCTCCCCTCGCTGATATTCTGTAGGGATTACCGATGTCAGAAAGTAGAAATGTGAAAGGCAAGAGTGGCCTAAAACCACAGGAAAAATGCAGCAATGGGTACAAGATCCCAGTCTCTGCCCAGGGGTAAGTCTGCACATAGAGACCCCCAGGTTCCAGAGCATCCCAGGCCCGGCTTCCCTATGTGTTAACCTTTGGGGGTTATGGCCTCTGAAGGAATCCAATAAGCTCTGTGCAGAATAATACATGGGAGCATTCTCAGGCACATGCATGCATATTTTAGACTCAATTTCAGGGGACTCATAGACTCCTCAGACTCATATGGAATGTGTAAACACCCAGGTAGTCCAGATCCAGTTTAACAAAATCTTCAGGCTACCCTCAGCCTTGAGAGCTTTGTTGGCAGGGATTAGCTCAAAAGTTCAGGTCCATTCTAAAGATTCTTTAAATAATGGAAAGGATGGGGATGTTACTTGGCAGGAAGGGCTAACTTCAGCTCAGTGAGTTACGCTGACATTTATAGATTTGAAAGGAAAAATAAGTTACTCTAACTCCACATTTATTTTTCTCTTGCTTTCTAATTCATTCGCATTTGCATGCACTCAAATATCTACTGCACACCTACTACATGCCAGGACAGCAGACATGAAGACATGGTTTCTGTCTCTCACAGAACATGCATCTTCTCTAAGTAAAATCTGGATTCAAAGGATGGTTCCTTTCCTATTCCTGAACTACAGAAGTTTAGCTTCACAAACCAGACATACAATTTCCCTGGATGTACAGATGCCTTACATCTGGCTCCAACCTTAACCTTGCAATGCTACTCCAAGCTGAGCTGAGAACATCCCAAATTGTGGCAGCTCTCCACTGGCAATTTCCCCCCAAGGGCTGTGGGGGAGAAGTGGAGGTGACTGAATGACACTCCTGGGAAATACCTGGGATAGAAAAATGATAAAGATTATTGCCACTTCCTAAGCATCTACTGTATGCCAGGCTATGGCTGAATAGCTTTGAATCTGTTACTATCTCCAATGGTCACATGAACCTACCAGGGGTACAATTATCTCCATTTTACAGATGAGGAAACTGAGGAGCTAGCACACATCCAGGGACACACAGCCTGGACTGGAAGCATCCATTTCATTTTGGAGCCTGTGTTCTTTCCTCTGATACCTTGCCTCTCTTGGTTCTTAATTTTGTCATGCATGTCAAGTGCTGGTTTTATGATACCCCAGAGTATCTACAATTTCTAGGAGAGCCAATCACAACCAAGTGTCCGTGTAAAACTTAATGATTAGAGCAAGAGCCTCCAGGACAAAAAAACTCTGCCCCGTTCTATTAACTCAGCAATAAATTTATCTTTTACATTGTTGCCAAATTAAACTCTCTTAAATGCTGCTTAAATGACCCTTCACCCCAACTCTGCTAAAACATCTTCAATAGCTCCATGTCCTACTTAGTCAAATCTGGGTTTGATAATATGGCACCACCCTCCCTTAACCATTCTTGTTTCCTGCCACTCCCAGCTCCCCACCCAGGAGCCTGTGCATGGTAGGCAGTAGTTTGGGGGTCTCAGATGTACCCAACAGTGCACATGCCTGCCTCAGGCAGCACACTCTTTGCGTAATCTGGCATTCTTAACCCTCTACTTACACAAATCCACCCTTCAATGTCCAACTCAAAATCTCAGGAGAAAACACAAAATCTCAACATTCACCTAGATTCTTAGATCCAAGAGGAACTCTGTAATCGTCCAGGCTGGAATGAACACTGATTGGCCAGTTCACTTTGACTTACATAAAACATAATAACAATTATGATGCACCAAGCAAACACAGTATTTACTCTGTACTATGTGCTTTTACATATGTGAAGTCATTTAAGTGCTCACAAACAACTAAAATGAGGCACACTGTTGGCACCTTGCCCAAGGTCATCCAGCGAGGAGGTGGCAGGGTCAGGATACATGACAAGGCAGCTGGACTCCACGGCCCGTGCTCATAACCAGCAGGCAATATGGCCTTTCTGCTCAGCACAGCAAGTGGCACATAGTTAGTACTCACTAAATGGTCAGTATTATTACTTTAGAGATGGGGATATGGAGCCCAGGGTGGGGACAGGGTTTGTCCGAGGACAGCATGCTCATCAGCGGAGGAACCGGAATGGGAACCCAGGCTTCTTGGGCTTAGTGTCAGGAGCCAAATGAGCGGAAAGCCTTCTGCTCCAAAATTGCTCAGGGCCACAGACTTTCCAAACTTGGCAGTGTCTTTTAGGACACTGGTAGGGTACTGACCAGAAGAGGTGGCCGCACAGGCTGATGACAGCGTCCTTGGCTGTGTCCAGGCAGATGTTGCACTCAAAGGTGCTGTCCTGCCCTCCGCTCTCACCAGCACCGTTGCTGCTCCCGCTGGGCCCCCCTGCACTGGAGTTCTCAGGGGATGCAGAGGCCGAGGGCCCCTTGCTCGCCATCCTTGGCTCTCAGCAAAGATCTGAGTGAAGAGTCTCCCAAGGGAAATCCTGAAAGGCAGACAGCACTTAATTTCACATTTCCAGAGCCCACTCCTCCCAGCTTCCATGCTAATACCCCCACCTCCTCTCAGCTCCAGAAGCTCAGATTATGGCTGAACCCATGTAGTCGTCCCAGAGGTTGCAGAGGATAACAGCTGTGGAGAACTACCTGCAGGGCAATGAGTCAGAAACTTCCCATGAACGTGGACTAGAATACGGCACACAAACACCCTGAATTACACAAATACAGAGGCCACCTCTGGATCACTCTCCATAGATACCAGGACCCTATCTCATTTGTCTTTACATTCTTCCACGATAACCATCCCATATTGAACCTTCAGGCTTCCTCTAGCTTTGGACAACCACTATATTGACAGAAGAATCTGCTCGGTTTAGAAGCTCATGATTGGCATATGCCAGAATATATTAAAAAAAAAGAAAGAAAGAAAAAGAAAACCCTATAACTGTGAAAGGTCAGAGCTGGGAAGGACCGGAAAGGTAATCTGGTCCAATATCTTCCACACTTCAATCTTTTGTGTGTCCCCCTCTGCCATGTCAGAATAACACCTTTTGTTTAAATCTATCAACTTTTTAGCCTCAATACGTTTAAAGAGGAAGTTTAAGTAATGAATTAATGAAAAAGAAGTTGTTTATTCCCATACCACCTGAAATCATCTGGCATACTGTAGGAAAACCTGATCCAGTCTAACCTCTTTAGGAAACTGAGGTCTGAGATCGTGCAGCTAGCTGACTGGTGCAGAGCTGAGTCTCAAGATGTTCAAGACATAGTCAAACAACTGAACCACCACAGACCAAGTTGGCCACTAAATGTTGTAGAAACAAGAGTGCTGTTCACTACCACCTCCAAGTCAAAGAACCCAGCCAGGAGCTGAACAGGAAGGAGGAAGACACCAACACCAGACTGACTCAGAAATTCTAGGTACAGACTAAGAATGATCAGGAGCTTGATCTGGCCACCCTCACCATCTCAGAAATCCAGTAGGAAATGCTAGCTGGGCACCATAGTCAGAAAACCAGAGCTTTGGTGCTGGCCTTAGCCAGCTTGCCAGGTGGTTTGGGAAACCTCCCTTCCCTTTCCTCATCTGTAAAATGAGGCATTGGATTAGGTGGTCTCCGAGGCCTCCCCTTCCAGCTCTGAGACTGCTGCTCCACGGCATCTCACCCATTCCCTCAAAAGAGGGCAGCCCCTCCCTCCACAAGTCTGGGACTCACCACTGGAGCACAGGAAGAATACCCTAATTTCAGATTCCAGAGTAAGAGATAAGGACCAAAAGGCCGTGGTCGCCTCAGACTAAGAAGCTTTCCTTCATACTATGGATTCAGGGCTCTGGGCTCATGAGCATCCCTCATGACAGCAGCTCAGTGACTGGAGCAGGGAGAGGAGGCCGGCTCACTACCACTTTTTCACTCAGTTACATCATTTTACGTGATGTCCCAAAAGGGCAGCTGGCTGCCGGCAATACCATGCCTTGCTGGCCTCGGCTCCAAGACATTCCATTCCCCCTCACCTGGTGCTTCTTGCTCTCCACACAACCATCTGCTCTCTTCTTTGGGATGGAGTCTGCTTCTGAGAGCTGCATTATGGCTCAAGTACCCCAAGTACCCAACCCATGTATGTTTCTTTGTTTAAAAATGTTTCTTTTTAAAATTTAGAACAATGTGCACAGATGTGGAAGGACAACCACTTGCCCATCTTAATGTTCACTGGCCCATCTTAACGTTACTACAAGTGGGTCAGCTCCTGATGCACCACATGAGGAAGTACATAGCACTACCTATGAAGTGTTCTTATCAAGCCTCTAAAATTAATTATCCATTCACAGAAAAAAGGGGGACAATGAACGTGTGAAACGACTCTGTAAGGATGCAATCAGCCAAATTCTGAATGTGGGACTTTCTACAGGACAAATAAGACAGACTGTCTCAAAACTAAACTGCATGGGCAGGGCTGGGGTGGGAATTTACAGATTGAGACTTGGGAGACATACCAAACCCGTACAGTGTGCAGATCGCATTGGAACCAGATGCAAACAAATCAACTGTAAAGACATTTTTGAGATGACTGACAAAAATTAGATTTACCCTGGGAATTGGTATTACAGAATTAATTTTGTTGGGTATAATTATAGTATTGTATAATGTTTTTTTTTTAAAAAGTCCTCATCTCTTAGAGACACATAAGTATTTATTTTTTTAAAAATATGGAACGCTTCACGAATTTGCGTGTCATCCTTGCGCAAGGGCCATGCTAATCTTCTCTGTATTGTTCCAATTTTAGTATATGTGCTGCCGAAGCGAACACCATAAGTATTTATTAAGGAAATGAGATGTTTGAGATTTGCTTTAAAATATTTCGGGGGGGGGGGAAGCGGAGAGGAAAGATGATATAAGAACAGGAAGTTGGTTACTGAAGCTGGATGATGAAGAGAATAGTCTTTTTGTGTGTGTCTGAAAATTTCCATAACAAAAAACATTTTTTAAATAAACCAGGTTGCAGACGAGTATGCGTAAAAGCAAATAAAGTATATAAATAGGTATATACATACACATGCAAAAAAAATGCCCAGAAGGCACACACTAAATTATCAAATTATTTCTGGGATTAAGAGAACTGGGGGACTTTGACTTTGTATATTCTTATCCTGATTTTAAGGTTATATAACAGGTATTACTTTTATAATAACATTTTAAAAAAGAAAATTGTACAATGTATGTATAATATTACATTTGTTAGAAGAGTAATAAATATATCAGAAAAATATGGAAGAATATACCAAACTGTTAATAGTGATTATCTCTGTATCGGTGGGGAGCTGGGAGAATGGTTTTGTTATTTTCTAAGTCTTCCATGTTTATAATACTGGCATTTTTACATGTACTACTTTTGAAATCAGACAAAACAATAACATTATGTTTTTAAAAATCTTTCTTAACATTTCAGTTTTTCCCAATCCTGAAAAGCTCTGAGTTCAAGTCCTGGCTCTAACCACTGACTAGGTATGTGTCCCTGGGTAAATGCCTTAATGGCTTGAATCTCTTTTCTCACCTGAAAAGTGAGGTGCCATGCCTCCTACAGGACTGCTGAGGTGGCCCTATGAGATATCAGTGACCTGGAGGACTTTGCTCTTGGGGAGGTGCTCACACGTCACCTCCCGGGGCCTGCTGCCTTCTCCAGTGCCTGGGCTCACCAGGGCTCTGCCCGGCCCACACTCCTACACAACAGGCACAAGGGAACCACCAGGGTCGGGGGCAGGGGTGGAAATGGTCTTAAGACAGTAACAGGGAAGCGGCTGTGGCTCAATCAGTGGGGCTCCCGTTTACCATATGGGAGGCCCCGGGTTTGGTTCCCGGGGCCTCCTGGTGAAGGCAGGCCCGCCTGCGCGGCGTGGTTAGCTGACCCAGCGAGCACAAGCAGCAAGGGGGGGATAAATGAATAAATAAATAAAATCTTTAAAAAAAAAAAAAAAAAAGACAGTAACAGGTCAGCTCAGAGTTTTCAGGGAGTGGCACCTTCCAACAGGCTAGCAGTTGGGGGTCAGGCACTGCCAGGCCCATGCATCCCAACTCTCAGTGGACCACTAAATAATACAACTATCATTCTAATTCCTAGTAGACTGACCACGTGGCACCTAGAGCCTACCAGGGCCCTAGAGCCTCATTCTAGTATGTATTCAAATATTTGCTGAGTGAGTGCAGGCATGTATGACAGATTTTGGTCAACTCCCTGGCCAGCAGCTCACAAACCTCTTTTTGCCTCACAGTCAGGGTCCCAGAGCAGGACTCCCACAACCCTGGGGCCTCCTCACCTCCTCCCTGCCCCCACGCACGGGAACCTCACCACACCAGGGTGGCATGGCAGAAGTGAGCAGCATCCCTGGGGACTGTCCACCGAGTACCTGCAGAACCACAGAATGTGGCCATAGCTTCATGGGCCCAGCATGACTGGGATAGTAGCCCAGAAGACAGAGGGTCCAGAATGGCCTGGTCAGCTCAGGAATTAGAGCAAAAGGGAAGCAGACTCTAACACACCTGGGCTGTGTACTGCGAAAATCTCTTCTGGTCCCTGCAGGGTCTACGGGCTTTGGCTTGACGACATAGCAACCTTGTTGGGGCTGGTTCTATGCCCCTTTCATTACCCTAATCATTCCTCACCCTTGACCTGAATCCACTTTCTAGTTTTCAAAGCACATTCACTTCTTTTTTTTTTTTTTTTTTTTCACATTCACTTCTATTACCGCTTCTGATGCTCACCCATTTATAAAGACATCAGGTCAGGGAGGTTAGAGACCTTGCCCAAAACCAGAACACTGTTCAGTGACAAATTCAGACTTCCTAGCTTGACACCGAGTGCTCTTCCCACACTTACATGTTATCCCTTTAACATGCACAAAATTAAACCCCTGGTCTGTTTCCTTTCAATTTCATTATGCAATGCTGTAACTTTTGAGCTCTTTAAAGTAAATACAGTGCAAAATCATCACTCATCGATTTATTCATTCAACCAACAGTTCCCCAGTACCAACTACAATAGAGGCCCACTGCTTCCAATGAAGGAAGAGGGAGAGTGAGGGGTGGGAGTGGGGGATGTTTATAAAAAAGAGCAAGACCAAGTTGAGGTCCTGGAGTCTAGAGCAGGAGCCAAGGGAGGCACATGTATAATTATGAGTTCTTAAACATCAAACTCACCTGTTTCTTGCCTGTTTTTCCTAAACAGGCAAACTCCCAGAAAACTGTTTCCAGATCCCCTCAGTGATTTAAAATCTGGATATAGATAGGATCCAAGTATCTATATTTTTAAATAAGTGTTTCTCCCAATCCCACTTCAGATAATTCTCTGATGAGCAAAAGTTTAGAAACTCAGTTCTAGAACAGAGAACTATACCAAAATTACAAAGCAATACCAGAGCAGCAGTGCTTAAGGAAGGAGTGTCACCTGGGGACCCAGCCTTCAGAAATGTACATGCCCCAGATGTTGTCCAAAGGGACCACAACAAAGTCAGATAAACTTGGGGGGTAAGTCTGCTGAGATCTCAGACCAGCTAACACCTGGTCTACCTGGGACAGAGCTGACTATTTAAGAAACAAGTTTACACCTTATTTTGAAAAACAAACAAACAAAAAAACATTCCCAATTTATGATGCCCAGGGTGACACACATGGTCCTGGGACTAGAGCAGATTTGCAATACTTAATGATCCTTTAGAAATGCAGATCCTGGTAGCTTAGTTGACTGACTCAGCATCCTATTACCTTCGAGCTGGCCTTTGGTCCACTTGCCCTGGCCCACCTCACCAGAACTGAGCAAGGGAGAAAATCCAAGAGTTGCATATGCCAGCAGGAACCACCAGAGAACTTGACCTCATGAGAAAATCTCTCTGTAGCTTTCTCCTGTTCATTTCTCAGGTTCTACGGAACTGAAGATACACATAATCTGCCTTCTCTGTCCCCTGAACTCTAAGAATTCTAGGAGCAGGATGCACAGAGACCCCTAGAAATGTTCATTCTAGTTAGGAAGATTCCAAAATTGGGTGATAAAAAACTGGCACAATTTAAAAGGGGACCCAGCAGAGGTTTTGTTCCTGTGGTCACATGCTTATTCACGAGGAAGCTTTCTGCCAGGAATCTTGGCACTCCTGAGCCTGTCTGTGCTGCTCAATGGGCTGCTGCTGGACCACATGTAAGCAGATGGGACACGCATTCCGAGAATGTCTACATCACACTCACAGAAGGTTGGAGTGAGAAGAGATCTCTGAGTAACTTGATTGGAACTTGGAACACACAGAAACCAGGCTCCAAAATTTAGATGCTAATGGGTGTTTAGGTTTCCTAGGCTGGCCAGCAGAGGCCTGGGCATGGGTGGACTTTCAGGTCCAGAAGGACAGAAGAGGCTGAGAGGCCTAGCCTCCTTTCCTTGGGTCTGTGCTGACTCTTTTCTCTGGTAACCTCTAATCTCCCTATCTACTCTATCAATGCCTCTCCTGCCTTCAAAGATTTATTAAGCTCCTATTATTTGCCAGACATTCAGGACCAGTGTGTCAGATGCTGAGAGGGGTGTGTAGAGTGCATGAAGGCAGATGCTGGGGAGGAGGTAGCCACAGCAGGTGGGACAAGTGGACAACTCCCGGTGGCAATCAGGGCACATATGAGGGTGTGGGGACAGCAAGGGCTGGGACTGAAGGAGGAAGGCAGGCAGGGGCCAGATCATGAAAGAGCCACATGCCATTCATTACAGGAAGCTTAGACTCCTAGTGCCCTTCAGCCCTGGCCTTCACACTCCCTACTGTGGCACCTAATCTAGACCTGCCCAACCTTCCAAAAGGCTTCATGATTCCAAAGTCTCTTTATCTCCCCATCCAATCCCATTCCCCGGTTAACTAGTACATCCACATGACAGATTGCACAGCCACTAAAAATGATACTTACATAGAAATTTTGCTTACGTGAGAATTTTATGCCTTTTTTTTTTTTAAGGAGGTGTTGGGGATTGAACCCAGGACCCCATACATGTGAAGCAGGTACTCAAACCACTGAGCTACACCCGCTCTCTGAGGATTTTAATTACATAACATAACGTTAAGTGAAAAAAGTAGGATACAAAATTGTATACAAAACTGAATAGGGGGGAAACGGATGTGGCTCAAGAGGTTCGGCGTCCGTCTACCATATGGAGAGACCGGGGTTCGATCCCCGGTACCTCCCAGTAAAAAAAAAACAAAAAAACAAACTGAATAGGGGGTGGATGTGGCTCAACTGGTTGGGCGTCCGTCTCCCATATGGAGGAACCTGGGTTCGATCCCCGAGATCTCCTGGTAAAAATTAAAAAAAAAAAAAAAAAAGAAAAATATAGAAGGCACACGGGCTGCCAGGCCCCGCCAAGCCACGCAGCAAGATGATGACATAACAAGGGAGAGCCAAGACAAGACATGCTGAGAAACCAGGAACTGAGGTGGCACCGGTGGTAGGATGCCTCTCTCCCACATCGGAGGTTCCCGGGATTGAATCCCGGTGAAGACAGGAGGAGAAGAATGTAAAGAGAGGGCAGTTAACAGACACAGAGAATTGCCCACCGAATGGATACAAAAAAAACAAAACAAAACGGGGGGGGGGGGGAGTGTAAAAATGGATAAAAAGTAAATAAATAAATAAATAACTGAATATATTGTATGGTATCAGCAGGTTGAAAATTTATAGGAAAAAACTAGAAGAAAAGGGGCCAAAAATATTAATTGTAGTCATCTCTAGGTAGTGGAATTATGGGAAAATTTCTTTTAACACTTACCTGAACTTCTCATATTTTCCATAATGAGTACTGTTATTGGTTTTTTTGTTATGTTTTGTTTTTAGGGTAAAATTGTATTTTCATTTTTCTGAAAATATCAGGAACTATGAAAAATAAGCTGAATATTTGGCTGTAGCAAAAGTGAAATATAAATAACATTTGAAAATCATGTTTAACCCAGAAACATGTTTAAAGATAAAATCACAACACTAGTTTTCTGGTTTTTTTAATTGACTATTTTTTTTTTAAAGGAAAAAAGAAGCACTCAATTCCCACCCTGGTATCTCATCATTTATAAAATAACATGCTCAAATACCAATGAAAATAAACAGTTTATAAACCTGAAAACAAGTCTTTCAATGAATGAATTCAGACTCTAACAGAACACTGGCATTGTATAACTGGGGAAGAACTTGTGTCACACCTAGATTTTACCAAATACAAATAAATACAAAATGGATTGAAAACAATCTATAATATCAGAATTTTTCTACAGAGAGCAGCTTTCACAGAATAAAAGGACCCAGTTCCAGAGTTGTATATTCTGTAGGCACATGGCCAATTTTATTCCAGAGTCCCTTTGTCTTGTACTATCAAAATAAAAGTATCTTTGTTTTGGAGCAAGTTGGCTGAAAAAAGGCACCAAAATCCTTTGGTGTCTCTCCAAATGATACTAGTAATGGTCTTACAATTCTTTCAAGATGACTTCAACTCCATTTAAGAGTTAACATTCTAAATATTAAAATTGTATTAAGGAAGTTCCAGCTTGAGGAGCCCTATCTGCATTACCAAAGTCCTATTTTCCTTACCCCCACCCTTATCCCAAATCCTTCTAGTATGGATTACAAAGAAGGACCACTAGCTAAAAGGATAAGAATATATTCTCATGCCTCTGGCCATTTAACAAATAGCCATTTAACATAATAGCCATTTGTGCAGGAAGCCTGAACATTCACAGTAATTCCTAACTTTTTAAAATTTAAGAATAAATTCAGATGTAGCTTAAGTGGTTGAGCGCCTGCTTCCCCCGTACCAGGTCCCAGGTTTGATCGCTGGTACTTCTTAAAAACAAACAAAAAAACTAACTCTCATTGGGGAGCAGATGTAGCTCAGTGGTTGAGCGCCTGCTTCCCATGTACGAGATCCTGGGTTCAATCTCTGGTACGTCCTAAAAAATAAAAATAAATAAATTCATCACCAAACGCTAATTTCACAGTCCCTTAAAATTCTCTATCTGGACAGTTATTCTGCAGCCCTCTTTGGTATCTGTCTCTTCCAGCCTCTTTTAATCTTGTACTCTGGAGGAATCCTTAAATAACTTCCAAATTCAGGAAACTCTGCAGGGAACACACATGGTACGTTAATGTGAACACCAAGATATAGATACAAGGATACTCTTGTTTCACAGAAATCCAGAATTATCAGACGAAAGCTTGCAGAGTTCTTCTTCTTCTCTCAAAGACAAATTCTCAGGCTGAACAAAATATTTAGAGAAAGGGTTCCTCACCCAGTCATAGACTA
Source organism: Tolypeutes matacus (assembly GCA_026826555.1). Classification (NCBI taxonomy): domain Eukaryota; kingdom Metazoa; phylum Chordata; class Mammalia; order Cingulata; family Chlamyphoridae; genus Tolypeutes; species Tolypeutes matacus. The sequence goes on along the minus strand of JAKSZT010054517.1, from coordinate 3,415,415 downwards.
GTGTTGCAAAAAAGAAGGGGAAGTACTGTTTCATTTGGTTTTGTGGTTCTTCCAGGTGGTTTTTACTAAGGCTTGAGAATTGTTGCTATCCTTCTTCATTCTCAAGCCAGGTTGGCCCTGGAAATGTGTTAAGAGCTTCTCTGGCGATGTGATTTTTCCAAATTCCTTTCAAATCTAAGAATCCTGTCACTTTAAAACTCGTCTACTGTTTTCTTGTAAGTAGTCTGGCAATTCACCTTTTAGCTCAGTCACCCTGTTCAAAACTCTTCCCTTATAAGCCACTGGATTTCTGTATGTAGTGGGAGATTTATGTGCTCTGTCCAGGTTTTAGTTATTGTTCTGTTTGTTTTTAATATTTCTACATGAACAGGTCTTTAATAAAATTAATTATTTTTGTAGTAGTATTCAGAACTTTCTTCATCTCCACGTTTTTGATAGCAGCAGGTCTCTGTGAAGAAAGCAGTGTGCTGTAACGTCAACATTTGGATTTTCTTTTGTACGAGACAGTAATTCTCATGGAGCCAACCACTGGACCAACAGTGTAGAAGACAGACCTTTGGTTTCCAGATATGAGACACATTAAATATATATTGCCGTTTGTTTCAGGCAGCTCTGTGCAGATAAAGTTTTCTTGAATTTCACCATTATTTACAAATCTTACAAATGCTACACAGCAGGACAAATATTGTTGAAATCTGTTGACTCATCAACCCAGATAGAGAAGCTGTTCCTTTTAGTTAATTTAGTTAATTACACAAAACCTCTTCAGCATGATGTGATAAGTCAACTTACTTCACTTTATTCACCAAGCATTTTGATGTTGGCATTATTAGATTCCCACCAGCTATGTAAATTTTTCTTTTCTGGGGTAAGTTCTGTAATGAAATAACTTGCTTCCTAAACCTTTTTGATGCATGTGACTTTTTTTTTTTTTTTTTTTTTTTTTTTTTACCGGGAGGTACCGGGAATCGAACCCCAGTCTCCCCATATGGCAGATGGACGCCGAACCTCTTGAGCCACATCCGTTTCCCGAATGTGACTTTTTAAACAAAACTTTACTATGCTTTGCTATTCCAATAGCCATTTGAAATAATCAACATCTCTACTTGTCAAATGCCTATGATTTATAGTTACAATTGTTGGAGCAATTGTTGGATTTGTAAGTGTATGCCACAGACATTACATAATGGAATAGGACAGTTTGGAGTACACAAAAAACCTTGGATAAGGAGCTTTCATTGTGAAGACAACTTTGTGTCCCCTGTTACACTAGGTATACTGAAGTAACTCAGAAGATTCTAATTCTTCATCACTAACCTTATTAGAAATGTCTGTAGATCTACACCTAGAAAGGTCCTTTATCGCACACCATGCCTTCAAATAGTGTAGCAATGGATCACATCAGATTTGTTTGTAACAGAAGTTAATAAAAGATAAAAACTGGCACAATAACTAAGGAAATTCACGCAAAAAGACAAAAACTTCACAAAACAATTCATTTCTAACCTATACAATCAATGTTTTGGAAAGAGTTACAACAAAATGTCAGGGACACCCAAGTTGTGGCATGTAAAAATTCCTTAATTAGAAGGAAATTTCCTTTTAATTTCCTATTACACAGAGCTTGTTTGCTTCCAAGTCAGAGGGCAGTGCATGAAGACTGGGGAAAGTAATCGTGAGGGAGAAGCCAACATTATTGTCCTACCTTCCTTCCCTCTGTATAATACAGTGTTTTGTTTTTTTTAAAGATTTTATTTATTCATTCATTCATCCCCCCCCTGCTGCCTGCGCTCGCCGGGTCAGCCAACCACGCCGCGCGGGCAGGCCTGCCCCCACCAGGAGGCCCCGGGAACCGAACCCGGGGCCTCCCATATGGTAAACGGGAGCCCCACCGATTGAGCTACAGCCGCTTCCCATATAATACAGTGTTGACCAATAATCAACAGCTTCCCCCAACCCCACCAAATGCACACGGGCCTACTGCACATTGCCGTACAGGGCTGAAAGATCACTAACAAAATTAATAGAGCTGCTCATTGTTCACTATTTATGAGTACAGCACACAATTCAAAAACAGTATTTTCACTCATAATTTTACATAGAACCCAAGTTGTAAAACTCACCACCGCCAGATGATTTTTTTTTTTCCCTATGAGAGGTCATTTTCATTTGACTTGTATTCTTGTGATTTGACTTGCAATTCATTTAGCTCCTGCCTCACTCATTCACTGTGTCTCAGACTTTGGTTCTGACTGCCCCACCTCCTCACTGTTCTCTGGTATCAGCTGCTAGTGGTTATTTTTTCCCTTCTTCTGGGTCACTGTGATTTGTTACCAGATTTCAATTTAGATTTTTTTCTCATTTCCTGCTTGTGCTGTCTACTTTGGGTTAAGCTGTGACAGGTCCTTACCACTCTTCACCACTTCCTGGAGATTATATTTTCTGAATAATGTAATCTCTCACAACACTCAGGCAACAGACAGCTTGATTTCTACCACCACTGCATACTGGGGGTTGGTAAGTTCCACTTTATTTTCTGGATTGAGGCTGCCAACTATTCCTACCAATTCTTTGATAACTTCTTCTCTATTCATATGACTGTTATTTCAAGATTTATATATTATTTGAAATGTCCCTTTATTTGTAGCTTTAAACCAGGGTTCCAGAAATGTTTCTGCATTCTGCATTCTGCCTTCACAATGAAAGCTCCTTATCCAGGGTTTTTTGTGTACTCCAAACTGTCCTATTGGATAACATTCGTAGAATAACCCAAGTCGTCTTCTTGGTTTTGTATGTACCCTGGAGAACATGATGCACCAATTTCTCAGGTTCTATCCCAAGTGTCCTGATGAAGACTACATTAGTCACTCTACTCTCCAACAAACGGAATCTTCTTAGTCTCATTTCTGTAGATGCCTTAATGTCACCAACTTCTTTCTTCAAGCCAGCCTCCACATCATCTTCTTCCTCAATTCCAGAGGACTACTGATCCTTCTCTGTAAACTTTTCTGGCCCATATATGTCATTGCCAAATTTGTTGAGTAGGCTGTAAGCCTCCTCTATGCATTTGTACTCATTCATGTTACAGGTGCTAAGGATGCCCTGCAGACCAGGCTCCAGCTGCCAGGGCCCGCTGGCGTCACAGTGCCGAGCCTGCTTGGCCTGCACATACTGTGTCTTCCCTTTGTACTTCCCACCACTAGGCTGAAGAGGTTGCTAGGTGGAGGTTACTATGAAGCGTGCTAACTGAGGTGAGCAAGAAACGTGCTTCTCTGTGTTATTGTTTTAATAATCAGAATTATTAAGGATTAGAGCTACCATAGGAAGGGGCACAAGTGCCCAAGAAATGTTAATTCCCCACCCTTATAAGTTCTCTCTCTGAGTACACTGAAGGTATACTGCTTCTTTATATTCTCCACAGAGCTATGCAATCTTAGCAGGTAATTGGTTAATTTGCTGAATGAATGAACATTGTTCCTTGAAGGCAAAGAAGGTGAGACATCAGAATTACGTGTTTATGCACTGAGAGGAAATCCAGAATGGGACAAAATTAGTTTGATCCAGACAAAATTAGTTTTCCCCCCGAAGTATTAAAAACCAGGGGGCACTTGTTATATTTATCATCACTATGGATAACATCAGCTAACACTTTGCTCAGCCTTTACATGAATTCTCTCCTTTAGTCTTTCCTGCCTCCCTCTGAGGTAAACACTACTGATTATCATTAGCCTCCTGTGGGATGATGAAGTTAAGGCTCAGAGTAGTGGGGTCACTTGCCCATGGTCACAGAATCAGTCAGAGGCAAAGCTTCCCAAGTCCCAAACCAATGTGCTTAACAAATAGTACATCAGGGATCTGATTGTGTGTGTCTCCTTAAGCCCAGATCTAGCTTCCAGGTGCCTTACTCAACACAGTGACAAGCACCTCAAAAAAGTACGTGGGTTGACAGATCTGATGATGCCCAGAAGTATTTACAACTGCAAAGCTCAGTAAGCCAATCTGGCCAAGTAAAGATGTGGAAAATCAGTATCTGAAAGAACAAGACATTCTTCAGTGACTGTCTTTTTCAGAACTGGAAATGTTATGTAACTGCTTTAGAATCAGTAATATTTGTTTTAAGTAAGTGTTGCAAAGGGGGGGGGGAATCAGCAACCAGAAAAAGGTTCAAGTTTTCCCAAATTAGTGTCCACCTCTACTAGACACAAAATACTCATGCAGAGAATTATCCACTGAAGTATCCATTGCCCACTCTAGTTAGACACCTCCTAGAGGTAACAGCATAGTGCCTGACACAGAGGAGATGCTCAATAAATGTATGTGAATGAGATGGGGATTTGCCTCTTTCGAGTCAAACCAATATAACTGGGGAAAACACTGTATTAAAGATCTTCAGACCAGACAGATAAGAGTGAAGAAATCTGAGTGGATTTCTAGTATAACATAGGGAAAGGAGCAATCTGGCGCCAGAGGACCTAGTGTGAGGATCAGCTCTGCCACTTACTAAGCTAGTGTCCTTACTTGAAAATGGGGATCGTTTCTGCCTTTCCTTTATTATCAGAAAAGTTTATAAAGTGAGAGTTTAGCTTCTGTTTTCACTCCATCAGTAAGACCTCATTAATTCAGGGTCCACAAAATCTCATTAATTCAGATTTTACCAGAGGTTGAGCTAAAGACCTATAAAATACTCTGAAAGGCAGAGTACAAAATAAAAATGACTACAGTTGACAACCAATTGCTCAGAAAACTTTCTAAGAGTAACAGCATCCAGCAAATACCTGACCAATTACCTCACCTCTACTTTCAATAGGAGGTCCAGAAGAGGACCACCAGGAGAACATTAAGATTTACCACCCGTGGTTAAAAATAATAAAACTAATTAAGATGATGAAAAAAGTTTTTGGCTAATGAAATGATTACAAACCTCTTTTTAAAAAATTGTTTTTGCTGAAAAAAAAAAAAATAATAAAACTAAAATATTGTTTTGAATATTTTGAATTATTCCATAATACTGACTTTCACAAATGAGGCTTGTGTAACAAGCCACCTCCGTTAATTGTGTTTACTATGAGCAAACGTTTAGGAAATGGCATGCCTAGGGCTCAATGGCAAAAATCAGGCAAGGTTCTGGCTCCTGCCCTCATGGAGCCCATGGTTTAGTCATAATTTAACTGTTATTCTGTTATTCCTCATACTCAGAAGTGCCTGGGCAGAGGTGGTAGTGTTAAGAAAAAAGAACACTTTCCTGGGCTTTGCCCAGGGTCCATTCCCACATTCACAAAGCTGTTCACCTTTAATACCATTCCTACTCCACCACTCCTATACCACCACAAGAGACTTCTGAGGAGCAACTGGAAGAGGGGATATTAAATGGCCAGGTGCTACAGAGAATACCAATGGGCCAACCTGGCAACTGGTCCCAGGCTGGCACTGCCAGTCAGTCCCCTAGGCCATTTCCATAGAATCAGATGGGGCCTGATTCAATGACCACATGAGTGCTGTTTCTGGGCTCTACGTGTCATTAGGCCAGTGGGGGACAAGGGCCTACTACTCAGGTGTTTTGTTCCCACTGACCAATGAAGAGATGGATCCATGTTGTCTTCAACAGATATGAAGGGTAGAGGAGTAGGGTCTATGATAGTCATGCAGCACAGGGACTTTTCGGCTAGACGCCACTTGGTCCCTACTTTAAAAATGCCATTTACACTCCACTAAGACCATGCCAAGTTATTAACATTCTGTCTACCCTATAAATTATTGGCTTATTGACTCAGTGAATAGGTTAATGGTTAAGTAGATAGAACTCTATGCAGTTATTAGAAGTAACATTTACAAAAGAAGCTGGCAAAAAAAACAAGGAAAGTCTATTAAAATGTAATAGAAAAAAGCAGGATATAGAACTGTGTACACTGAATGATATCAACCATTAAAAGTTGACCCAGGAAAACAGGAAAGAAATATTAGATACTGGACCTAGGGGTGATTGGGGTAGGGTGGGGGATGGACAGGGGCTTTCTATAATTAACAAATTTTTTCTATAATTAACAAAATTAGTGTTTTGTTTCTTTTATAAGTAAATGTCAAAGATTCGTCTGGTTACAGCCAAATGCTGTGGGGTCAAGAGAAGCCTGGGGGGCTGCCAATGTGGCTCAAATGGCTGGGCGTCTGTCTGCCATATGGAGGGACCTGGGTTCGATCCCCGGGACCTCCCGATAAAATAAAAAAAATATATATAGAAGGCGCATGGGCTGCCAGGCTCTGTGTGTCGGTGAGCTGCCAGGCCCCGGGAGCCATGCAGCAAGATGATGACGTAACAGGAGAGAGACAAGACGAGATGTTCCGAAAGCTCTGAAAACCAGGAACCGAGGTGGTGCAGGTGGCAGAACACCTCTCTCCTACATCGGAGGTCTCCAGGATTGAATCCTGGTGAAGACTGGAGGAGAAGGATGAGAAGAAATGGCAGGAAACAGACACAGAGAATTGCCCAGTGAATGCACACAAAAACAGCAAATGGGGAAGGGGGGGGTTTAAAATGGATAAAGTAAATAAATAAATCTTTTTTTTTTTTTTTTTTTTAAAAAAGAGAAGCCTGGGTGCACTAGTAGCTCTGCTGCCAGAGCAGCTGACCAAGACCATCACCAATCCTGAGCATTCCAAAACACCAATGACTCCTCTACCCTCTGGTTGTGACCAAACACCAGAGGAACCCCCAAACGGCAGGATCTCCTAGTATTCTCACCATATCTTGGAGGATGCTGTTGTTCCTGGACCCAAGTTGCACCCCCTTTCACTTGACCATGGCTACCCCAGCTCTGCATGGTCAGCAGTCTCAGACAGACAACCTACACTGTGCTTCAGCATTTCACATTCAATAACATTCAGATCTGGGAGTTGCCTCAGAGTCTGCCATTCAGCTCACTCTCAGTTACTTCAAGGGACTTCAGGGAATCCACATAGTCTTTGAATTCACATTTCTCCAAAGAAGACATACAAATAGTCAATAATCACATGAAAAGATGTTTAATATCATTAGACCTTAGGCAAACGCAAATCAAAGTCACAATAAGATACCACTTCACACCACTAGGATGGCTACTATTTAAAAAACAAACAAACAAAAAATGGACAATAACAAGTGTTGACAAAGATGTGAAAAAACTGGCACACTCATACATTGCCAATGAGAATGTAAAAATGCTGCTGTGGAAAATACCTCAAAAAGTTAAATACGGAGGTGCCATTTAATCTAACAATTCCACTCCCAAGTATATACCCCAGAGAACTGAAAGCATGTTTCACACAAAAACTTGTATGTCTATGTTCATAGCAGCATTAGTTAAAGATGGAAGCAATCCAAATGTCCATCAACTGATGAATGGATAAACAAAATATAGTTTACAAATACAATGGACTATTTATTAAGCCCTAAAAAGGAATGAAGTTCTGATACATGCCACTACATGGATGAACCTTGAAGACATCATGCTGAGCAAAATGAGCCAGACACAAGAGGACAAATATTGTAATGATCTCACTGATATGAAATAATTAGAATAAGCAAATTCACAGAGTCAGAAACTAGAATATAGATTACTAGGGGTCGGGGTGGGTTTTGGTAATGGATGGTGGCAATGGTGAACAATGTGAACATAATTAACAGTACTGAATTATATATTTGAATGTGGTTAAAAGGGGAAAGTCTAAGTTGTATATATGTTACTAGAATAATAATAAAAAAACAGAACCCCTAATGTAAACCATGGACTATAGTTAATAGTACAATTATAGCAATATTCTTTAATTTTAACAAATGTACCAAACTAATGCAAGGTGTTAAGAGGGGGATATATGGGAATGCTGTATTTTCCTGTAAACCTACATACAACTTCCCTAATAAAAAATATACATGTGTTTAATGAAAGAAGCCAGACATGAAAGACTACACATCATATGATTTCATTTATATGAGGTATCCAGAATAGGAAAATCCATAGAGACAGAAAATAGATTGTAGTTGCCCAGGGATGAGGGAAGGGGAGAATGGAGAGTAACTGGTAACAGGTTTGGGGTTTCTTTTTTTTTTCCCCCTTTAAATTTTTATTTTGAAATAATTTCAAACTTGATAGTTGCAAAAATAATACAAACTCCATACAGAGAACTTCAATGTACCCCTACTCCAGATACCCAGATCCACCAATTTGTCATATGTGCAAATATCATTCTATCCATCCATTCATTGATCCATCCATCCATCCATTTCTTTATCTGTTTTCTGAACATTTGCTAATAGGATGTAAGAGTATTATGTGCTCCTTGAACACATAATACTCCCACATACATTTCCTAAGAATAAGGATATTCACTTATGTAACTACCTTAAACAGTTATCAAGTTCAAGAAATTTAACATTGATATAAAGCTTACAGTCTATATTCCTATTATTTTTCTTTTTTTTTTTTTTTTTTACTGGGAGGTCCCAGGGAACGAACCCAGGTCCCTCCATATGGGAGACGGACGCCCAACCAGTTGAGCCACATCCGACCCCTTTATTATTTCTTTTTTAAAATACCCTTTTCTTAAGAGAAGTTTTAGATTACAGAAAAGTTACCTTGAAAGTATAGGGGATTCCCATATAATCCACTACTGAAGGACATTTGGGTTGCTCCTACTTTTTGGCAACTATGAATAATGCTCCTATGAACTTCCTCATACAAATATCTGTCCAAATCCCTGCTCCAATTCTTTTGGGTGTTTACCTAGAAGTGGGATTGCTGGGTCATATAGTAATTCTATGTTTAACTCATTAAGGAACCACAAACTGTTTTTCATAGGAGCTACACCATTTTTCACTCCCACCAACAATGTACAAGGTTCCTACTTCTTTGCATCCTTGCCAGCATTTATTTTCCGTTTTTTAATAATAGCCATTCAGGATTTCTTTTTGGGATGATGGAAATGTTCTGGAATCAGACAGTGATGATAGTTGCACAATCTTGCGAATGTTCTAAAAACCACTGAATTGTACACTTTAAAATGCTGAATGAAAAAAAAAAGGAGAGATATTCATTCTACAAAATAACTGGCAAGTCTTCATGAGTGTTAGACTCATGAAAAACAAACAAGCAAATTAAAAAAAAAAAAGACTCTGAGGAACTGCCCCAAATTAGAGTAGACTGAGGAGATCTGACAACAAAAAGCAATGTAGAATCTTGAACTGAGTCCTGGAACAGAAAAAGGATATTAGTGGGACAAAAGGCAAAATTTGAATAAGGTCTATAGATTAGTTACTAGTACTGCATCAGTGTTAATTTTCTTGTTTAGTTAATTTAAATGTGGTTATATAGATGTTAACATTAGGGAAAGGTGGATGAAAGGTATACAAGAAGTCTGTGTAATATGTTTACAACCTTTTTTTTAAGTCTAAAATATTTCAAAATTAAAAATTATACATGAAGCATGTCAAAGGTCAGCAAACTTGTTTTCTGAAAAGGACCATATAATAAATACTTTAGACTCTGTGGGCCATATGGTCTCCTGGCAACTATTCAACACTGCCACTGTTGCACAAAGCAGCCAAAGACAACACGTAAATGAACAGGTATGACTGAGTTCCAAAAAAACTTTACTCTTGGACACTAAACTTTGAATCTCCTATAATTTTTACATATTATGAAATACTATTCTTCTTTTGATTTATTACCAACCATTTTAAAATGTAAAAACCATTCTTAGCTCATGGGCCATACAAAATTAACAGTGTGGCCAGGTTTGGCCCATAGGCCATAGTTTGCAGACCTTTGTGTTCTAGGTCAGAATTTACCAATGTGTGATTGAAAAAAAAAAGTTTCACATCAAATAAATCTGGCAATACTAGATTAAACAAGATTAAACTTGTTTAATCTTGATTAAACATTTCTTTATTGTAAATCTAGATTAAACATTTCTTTATTGTAAGACTTCTCAGTGCCATTATGTGGTACTATACACTGAGAAGCTCCAGGAAGGGAAAATGATATGTAGTTTTTCCCAAACTTGTTTCCACCATAAGACCATTTCTTTCAGAGTCATCTCTTTGGACCAGTGGCCTGAAAGACACTTCAAAAAAGCCGATTTACATACTTCTTTAAAAGGAAACTTTTAAATTGCGAAGTTTTAAAAACACTTATCTCCCCACCACCAAATTAAGATCATTTTATCCAGTACTTAGATAATATGTGAACAAGCATTTCACAATTTTTTTTTTAAGTCCTGGGAAACATAAACAAGCAAGTAGATAAACACAGGCAGGAAGTCTTGGCTCAACCCCAACCTTTTTTTTTTTCTTTTGGCACATCAGCAGAACTGGGTCATAACATGGAATCTCTGTCCACAGAGCAACTTAAGCATTCCACTAGGTTTTTAAGTGATTTGCTTAAAAGAAGTTTTGTTGTTTGATTATAAAACTAATGATATGCTAGAAACTTTATCTGACTCTATAAGTGAGAATGAACTGGCAACTCCAGAACACTGATTTCATATGCTAGATGGAAAAATAGCAAAAGACTCTAAAAATTCTCTCATTTGGCATGATATCTATTCAACATACAGACAGAGGATTAAAGAGGGATTTATGTTCCAGGAAGGAGAAGGCTGGCCTGAACAACCTTAAGGGGCCCTTCCAATTGAGAACTCCTCAATTCTGTAATCTAAAAAGTTCATTGGCTTTTCCTGATCAAACACAAAGACTTGAGGGCATTTTCAAGGTGTCCTAAGAAAATAAGTTATTAAACCATGGGAAGAGGGCCCCGCTTTTATTCGAGCCCCTGTCAGATGTTGGGCCATTCCAAAGTCCCTGAAAAGAATGGTTCACAGGACAAGGAGGAAGAAATTATATAAGGTTATAAAGCTCCTTGCTCCCAGATGTCAGATGGAGAGTGGGAAGTCAAGAAAAGGAGGAAGAGAAAAGAAAAGTCACATTTACTCTGTGGGCAGTCAGTATCATAAAGAGTCTAAAGAACTAGTTAGAACTAGAGACTCTCAAGTTGGAAAGGACCTCCATCTAATACCTGTATCCCTCCATTGAGAGGGAGTTCACGTCCTTTGGAGGCAAACCATTCCACTGCTGGTCACCTCTGACAGTTCTTCCATTAAGTCCTATTAAGTCCAAAGCTTGTCTTCCTGTAGAATTCACCTACTGGTACTAGTTCTGCCTCTTTCATCCCCAAGGATGAAGGAGAAGGCCTTTTCACCATAATAATTCTTTAAGAGACAGTTCCCTTCCAGTGCTCCTTTCTGGACTATATATCCCAATTCTTCCAAGATCCTGCACAGGCTCCAGGTGCCTCAAAGTGAAGAATGGATATCTAGCACTCACTGCAAGAAAACAGATGGAGGGCTTCAAACATCAGTACCTGTAGGATATTCCAAGGTACGTTCAAACCGCAGATCCCCAGGTTCTTATCCAGATTCTAAATCAAAGGTCTGATGTGAGGCCAGATATCTGCCTTTTTTTAAAGGCATGCATCCCAAAAGATTTCGAAGCTGTTGGTGTAGGACCCTATTTTGAGAAACACTGTCCCGCTTTACAAGAGAGGAACTGAAGCCCAGGGCAGGTAAGGAATTTGGCCAAATACGCATAATCCGCTGGCGTGTGGGTGGCCACGTCTAGAACCTAGGTTTCTAATTTCCAAACCAACTCTGTTCACCAAGCTTCCCAGCCTCGGATTCTCTACTCAGGGTAAACTCGTACAAAGTAACCCCACGTGAGAGGGGCGGCCCCGCGCGAGGGCCAAAAAGGGACTTCAGAGTAAGTCTCTGGATGGCAGCCCCGCGCCTTCTCGGGCCTCAGTTTCCACAATCTATAATCACAGGACGTAAGACCACAAAGTCAACACGACCTACCTTCTGAGGCCGAGGGCCGGGATCCCCGACTCCCAACCTCGACGGTGCCTATCCACCGCCCCAGCTCCTCACATACCTGCTTCCTCCGCACAGCTAACGCCAACAAGACTGACCCAGCCTATGGAATTATCTGTCGACCCGCCAGACCGCGGGTCCCGTCAGTCTGCCCCGCCGGAACTCCGACCCTTTCTACACGGACTCTGGTCACCTGACACAGAACCTCCCCCTCTTAGAAGGACTTCCGGCTCTAACCGGAAAAGGTGGGTCCGCCGCACAGTTCTTCCGCCCAGGTCCGGGATTCTAAGGTTCCGCCGCAGGCTGGAAGCGTAGGGACCCAGCGGCTGTTGGTCAGTTTTTCAGATACTTTGAGTCCCGGTTCGTTGAAGAAAAAGTTGATTCCGGAATTGGGGCGAGGAAAGCATCAGATGAACTTGCAACATCCTGTTGCACCAGAATGTGAGGAAGTACTCTTAAGAATGTCAAAGTAGGGAAGCGGCTGTGGCTCAATCAGTAGGGCTCCGTTTACCATATGGGAGGCCCCGGGTTCGGTTCCCGGGGCCTCCTGGTGAAGGCAGGCCCGCCCGCTCGGCGTGGTTAGCTGACCCAGTGAGCACAAGCAGCAAGGGGGGGATAAATGAATAAATAAATAAAATCTTAAAAAAAAAAAAAAAAAATTATGTCAAAGTACACAGGAGCTAATTCTAAAGGGATCCTACTAGCCACAGCCGTACAATCTGGGCATCAAAATACGTAATGATATTAATGAGTTATAAGTAATTGAATAGTTATCCATGAGTCTTTACTGACGTAAAAAAAAGTAAGTAAATAAGTGAATGGGGGAGAAGGGAAAGCCCTTAGAGTAGAATGCCAACTAATAATCACGATGGTTAGAAAATAAAAAATCGATGGTTAAACTAGGGGAACAAAATATTTATAAAATAAAATTGTCTCCCATAAATTACCTATTAATTACAAAGGGAAAAGTCATTTTACAAAGGCAAAACCTAGTGGAATAAGTGGTCAAAGTAATCACAGTTAACATCACCAGGAATGAGTCTAGTAGATATGTGCCTCCTAATAAGATGCACTGAAAAGGACACATCTCTTTTCTGATATGTCTGCCAAAAATGCATAACCTCAATCTCAGGAGGAAGCCTCTAATAACTGACCTGTACCTTTCAAAAATGTCACTGTCAAATACATACATACATACATACATACATACATACATACATGGGAGCAGGTGTAGCTCAGTGGTTGAGCACCTGCTTCCCAAGTATGAAGTCTTGGGTTCAATCCTGGTACCTCCTAAAAATAAAAAATACAAGTGTCATGAAAGAAAGAAAAGCTGAGAAACTTTTTCAGTCTAAAGGAGACTAAAGAGACATGACAACTAAATGTGATGTTTGGTTCTAACCTGGATCCTGGATCAGGGGCAGGGGGTGGGGAATAGCTAAATAGCTATAACAGATAATATTTGCACAGGTGACAAAATTTAAATAAGGATTGCAGAGTAAATAACATATATCAATGTTAACTTTTCTGAATGTTATCATTGTACTGTGCTTTTTTAAGAAAATGTCCTTGCTCCTAGGAAATATTGTGAAGTATTTAGGTGTTAAGGGGCACAATGTCTCCAACTTAATTTTAAAAAATTCAGAAAAAATGAGTATGTGTATATATATAGAGAGAGAATGATTAAGCAAATGAGGCAAAATGTGAACAATTTTAAAGGTAATCTAGGTAAATCATATATGGGATTTCCTTGTATAAATTTTGCAACTTTTACGTGTAAAATAAATATAAAAATTAAAATTCACCAAGAAATGGGAAGAGTAGAATTGCCTGGGTCCTAGCCAATTCATGTATTTATCTCTTAAACATTTATTAATTGTTTTCCACATGCCAGCTCCTATGCCAGGCACTGGTGATGCTTTCAAGTCTAGTGGGAAATATAGTAAAGATGTATTCGCACAACTAATTGACTACTTATCTTAAAAATGATAGCTAACATTTACTGAGCTTTGTTAACTCTACACAGAATGTTTCATTTGGTCCTCACAGGAAGGGGCCGTAGAGTGAATTTGGTGATTATCCCCATTTTATAGATGGGGAAAGGAAAACTTTCAAAAGTTTGCACAATTTTATCATTAAAATAAAAAGTTGAAAGTTTTCACTTCCCATACCGATAGGTGGTGGAGCTGCAATTTTAAAAACCCAGGCAGTTGTTCACTGGAGTTCTTGATAACTGTCTTCATCATTTCATTCATTCAATAAACATTTATTAAGTATCTACAGTTATGCCAGACACAGTGTTAGGGGTTGGTCCTGAATTAGGGTGACAGTAGTAGATGAAACTAACTCAAGAAGATGTACCTGCTTAGCTCCCAGAGGCTAGTGTTCTGAGATTCCTCAACTATCAGCCTTCTCTCTGGTTCCTATGAACAGGCAGTAACACAGGGTTTGTTTCCAATCAGATAAATCTGTATTTGAATCCAGCCTCTGAGAAAGAGAAAAGCAGCCCCTGACATCCAGGAATCTGCCTGGTAACTATCGGTCAAGCCTTGGGTTGCTGGGAACTAGCACTTTCTGTTGAACAACTTCACAAACATCAATATCAGAAAAGACCATTCTGTGACCATGATGGATCAAGCTAAAAAGACAACTCCATAGTCATGCTGAACTCAGACAAAACACAGGCCTTGTCCAAACCACGAAAAGGACTGAACATTTCCCTATCCTGTCTTATTTGAAGATTGCTGTGTCTCTACCAATTACAGACTTAGCCTCAAGTCTAGCCTTCCCTCCTTCTAGACAAGAGTTAAGATATCCAATCATAACATCTCATCCAGAACAAAGCCCCATTTCCTTAAACCCTCAAAATCACCCATAAGTCCTTTCCAACATTTTACTTCTGAGATGGCCCATGGTTCCTCACAGGTTGCATTCTTCCCTCACTGCAATGAGTAATAAACCCAGCTTGTTCAACCACAGGTGTGTTCCTGGTGGTCTTTGGCTAGAGGCCATTGATCTGTCCCATACTCACTAATTATGGTACTTTAGGTGAGTGGTTTCACTTACAGAAGCCTCCATTTCTTCATCTGTTAAATGGAGAGATTTATTCCTACCTCAAAACATTATTGTGAAGATAACTGGAACAGAGTTAACCAGAGTGAGCTCTCAAAATACTTAAAAAAAGTCCTGCTTGGACTACTACCTCCTTTGGAAAAGTCACAGAGTACTATCATTATGAAAAAACAGCAATCATCTTCAACTAAAATAAACTTGCTCATATTCCCTGTTGCTTTTTCTTTTGGGTTCATGAGACAGACTAAAGGAGGGAGTTCAACTTGTGTTTTCTCAGAAATGACATCATTCTCATAGTCTATTCTGGAAAGAAGTAGCTCGTTTCTGAAACTTTAATGCCAAGGAACCAGCACTGTTTATTTCTTCATGTTCTTGTTATTAAAAATTCCCAATGGGAGCGGATGTGGCTCAAGTGGTTGAGCACCCACCTCCCACACAGGAGGTCCCGGGTTTGGTTTCTGGTGCCTCCTGAAAACAAAACAAAACAAAACAAAAAAAACAAGCAAAACAAATGAAAAAACCAACTCAGGGAAGCCGAAGTAGCTCAGTGGTTGAGTGCCAACTTCCCACATACAAGGTCCTGGTTTCAATCCCCAGCCCCCAGTACCTAAAAAAAAAAAAAAAAAAAAAAAATTCCCAAGAGGGGAGCAGGTGTAGCTCACTGGTTGAGTGCCTGCTTCCCATGTACAAAGTTCGGATTCAGTCCCTGCTACCTCCTAAGGAAAAAAAAAATTCCCAAAAAATAATGGAAATGAAAGTAACAGACTTGGGAGCACTTCAGCTTCAAAAAGATGATAAAAGCAGTTAACATTTATTGAATGTTTACAATGTGTCACACTGCACTAAGGGCTTTATGTAATTTAATACTCACCCCAGCATTGCGAGGCAAGTATTATTATCCCCATTCCACAGATGAGGAACAGAGAAGTTACCCAACGTACCCAAGGCCACACAGCTGATAAGAATCAGGCTCCAGATTGGAATCTGCCTACAAAACCTACTCCTATCGAAATGCTGCCTCTCTTCCCTGGGCCAGAAAGCAGAGTCTGTGAAAGGACAGAGGGAGGGATTGGGCTGGAAATCAAGGAAGGGTCTGGCAAAGTGGGAGCTGGGAGCCCATTCAGAGGCATTCAGACCCACCCCAGTGGGCAGTGGGAAGGGGTGGAGACGAAGAACCCAAGACGAGGAGGCTATTGCAGAGTCCCGGGGGGGGGGGGAGTGAGGGCCTGAGCCAAGGGGTTTGTGAGACCAGGGAAGTTGAAGAGTTGGGAAGAGCAAGGAATTGGATAGAAGGACATGATTTAGGCCTTATCTGAGGCCTCAGGTGTTTCCTGCCCGGTGGGGAGAACACCCCTTTGGTGGGGAGAGTTCTGGTCTATTTGGTGCCCTGTTCAATCTGACTTTCACATAAACAGCGAATTATTTTTTAAGTATGTCTCAAATATTGCCTGGGACATACTTATACTACAAAATTATGCATGATCAGAAATTCAAATTTAACTTGGT
>JAKSZT010054517.1:3361932-3398935 GCA_026826555.1 Tolypeutes matacus | reverse complement strand
AGAGTTCAGGACTGGGAGGTCCAGGAAGGAAATTTCAGTGACACTATGACCCTCTCTCAGGCACTGGGGAGGCACAGGCTCCAGTGCTACCTGCTGCCAAGCCACCAGGGGGCAGCCGAGGTCTGTACAGCAAATAGGCCAGCGACTCCAGAACCTTTCCCAGGGCCTGGCTACAGCGAGGATTGAAAGGGACAAAGGGGGAGCAAGTGTAGCTCATTTGGTTGAGCGCCTGCTTCCTGTCCCGGGTTCAATCCCAGGTACCTCCTTTAAAAAAAAAAAAAAAAAGGGACAAAAGCCCTCAAAATCTTAGCCTCTCCCGACCACCCTCATCCATCCAGGAAATTCTCCCCTTCATCCAATCTATGTTCAAGTCAGAAACCTGGGACTCACTTCCCTGCCCCCCAAGACTAGATATAATTTACCTACAACAAAGGAAAAAGTCTTAAGTGTTCAGTTCCACAAATTTTTACATATGCACACACCTATCTAATCATCACACGAAGCAAGATATAAGGTGGAGAGGTGATTTTTAAGGGGTAGAGCTTTTTTGTTTTTTTAAAAAAATTTTATTATTGGAATAATGAAAAGTCTCAAATAATGATTGAAGTGATGAATGCACAAGTATGTGATTATACCAAATACCATTGACTGCACACTTTGGGATGGACTGTATGCTTTATTAATATGCATCAATAAAATTGATTTGTAAAAAGATATAGGCTGCGCTGCCCCTGGTGGTCTTTAACCTAATGTGGCTATCGAGGGCTAGCAATGTGGCAGTCTCAACTGAGATGGATAAGAAGTGTAAATACACATGGGATTCCAAAGACTTAGCATTTTAAAAAAGGTTGTAAAAGAGGTCTTAAATAACTTTTACATCTTGACGAAGTGCTGAGATGATATTTTACATATTGGATTACGTAAAACATATTATTGAAATTAATTTCACCTATTCCTTTTCTTTTCTTTTTTTTTTTAAATATGCCTCCTAGAAATTTAAAATTATGCTTTATGGTTTGCATTACAGTTCTATTCTTCAGTGCTAGTGTAGACAGAAACTGATTTGTTCTCCTGGAAAATAGGGACTCAGAGAGGTGGAGTCATTGGCTGATGGCCACACTGACCGACAGTGGCAGAGTGGGATGAGAAATCAGGTCAACCTGAGTCCTGAGCATGGTGTTCCCTGAAATCCCCTGGCCTGACAAGGAGCCCCATGTAGCCTGCCATTTGGCCTTTTCCAGGGTCATATCCCCTCCTGAGACCCTGGACACTCCTCGGTAGAGACCCAAAGTCAGATGGTCCATCCTGGGATGGGGGCATTATGGGAGGCTTCCTGGAGGAGGTGGCTAAGTTAACCCCTGAAGGATGAGTAGGAACAAGCCAAGTGAAGGAGGGGAAAGAGTGTTTTAGGTATAGAGAACAACATGTGCAAAGGCCCTGAGAAGGCCTCATAATTGGGGAAATGAAATTAGCTCTGTGTGATTAGCGCATAGAAATGGGGAGGGGGTGAGGTCAGCCGGGCTCAGATGCAGGGTCTGCCAAGCTTTGACCTGAGGGCCGGGGTGGGAACGAGAGGGGACAGATTTAAATAGGGGAGCAACTTCAGCAAGTTTTCATTTTAGAAATATCAGGCCTACTGCCATTTGGAGAACTCTTATTCTAAAAAGGGAAACTGAGAGCCAGAGAGACAAAAGTCTTGTCCAGGGTCATACAGCAAGTCACAGAGAAGGTAGGAGGACAAGGAGGACCAGGCAGGCAGGAGAAGAGCCCGGAGAAACGCCCAGAGAAGCATAAGGACAACCTCACTCAGGAGCTTCTCAAGGAAATGCTGGCATAGAGTGCCCACTAGATGGCAGCAGAGGCAAGACCAAACCCCAGGGGCCTCTGCAAGGGCACACACCCTGCTTTCCCACAGGCCTTCTTGCCTGCTCCCATCTCCGGGCACAAAGGGGCTGCTCCCCAGGCTCTCTTTTTTTTTTTTTTTTTTTTTATATTGGAAGACTCACACTTCCCTATTTCTTTTTTTTTCCTTTTTTTAAAGATTTTATTTATTTATTCATTTATCCCCCGTTGCTGCTTGTGCTCGCTGGGTCAGCTAACCACGCCGTGCGGGCGGGCTTGCCTTCACCAGGAGGCCCCGGGAACCGAACCCGGGGCCTCCCATATGGTAAACGGGAGCCCTACTGATTGAGCCACAGCCGCTTCCCTCCCCAGGCTCTCTTGTCCAGACCCCAGAGCAGCAAGGAGATCCCTGGGCATTACGGGTCTCCCCATCTGATCGTAGCTCCAATACCCCTCTGATGTTGACCTTGGGGGCAAAATCAGAGATATTATTGTGCTTGAGAACCTGAGTCCTTGACTGTAGAAATGAGAGGACTATTGTTTAGTCTCTGAGCTTCTTCTGCTTGTCTCTGGATCCTCCTTTTTGCTCCTCAAAGTGAGTGAGTGAGGACTCCTATGGCCTCTCAAGGGCCCCAAAGTCCAAGCCAGCCCCAAGTGGGAAGAAATGGATGTGAGCTAAGGTCTGTAAGTTAGAGTCAATACAAACAGCCCAGATTTAAACCTCAGCTAAGGCACCCTGTGTAGAACAAAATGGTGGATAAGTACTTTGGGCAAGTCTGATCACCTCCCTGTGACTCTGCTGTGAAATGGGATAAGGAGTTGTAGCCCTGCTCACCCCACCTCCACTCCCCCACGTGGCAGGGTTGCCAGATTAAACATAAAAATACTAGATGCCCTGTCAAATTTGAATATCAGATAAACAACAAATAATTGTTTTAGTTTAAATATGTCCCATGCAATATTTGGGGCATACTTACACTACAAATTATTCGCTCTTTTCTGAAATTCAAATTTAATTAGCATCCCTACTGTTGGGGTGTGGTGGGAATGTAAATGCTAAATGCTGTCTGAACAGGAGGGATGTCATTCTCGCATTCAATATTGTTCTGCCCTTTGTGGCCCTGGTTGAACAGCTAAATGGGAGCATTCAGGGCCCATTCTGCCCCATGTCCCTATCAGATTTGCCCACAGTTCTGAGGGTGAAGAGGTCTCATGTCACATGAGGGGCTCATGTGGGCTGTTCCTGGCCCACTGAGAGCTCTTCTTCTCTGTTAGCTCCTTTTCTGTGATCCTCGCTACACCCCCTGGGAAGTAAGAAAGATAGATATATAAAGAGATATTACAACTCAACAATAAAAGGACAATCGACCCAATTAAAAAATGGGCCAAAGATTTGAATAGACATTTCTCCGAAGAAGAAATACAAATGGCAAAAAAACACATGAAGAAATGCGCAACATCACTAATGACTAGGGAAATGCAAATCAAAACTACAGTGAAAAAAAAAAAAAAAAAACTACAATGAGATATCATTTCACACCTATCAGAATGGCCACTATTAAAAAGACAGAGAACTACAAGTGTTGGAGAGGATGTGGAGAGATAGGGACATTTATTCACTGTTGGTGGGAATGCAGGATGGTACAACCACTATGGAGGACTGTTTGGCAGTTCCTAAAGAGGTTGAATATAGACTTGCCATGTGACCCTGCAATACCACTACTGGGTATATACCCAGAAGAACTGAGAGCAGTGACACGAATAGACATCTGCACACCGATGTTCATAGCCACATTATTCACCATTGCCAAAAGTTGGAAACAATCCAAGTGTCCATCAACAGATGAATGGATAAACAAATGTGGTCTATTCACACAATGGAATATTATGGAGCTGTTAAGAAGAAATGAAGTCAAAAAGCATATGACAACATGGATGAACCTGGAGGACATTATACTGAGCAAAGCAAGCCAGACACAAAAGGACAAATACTGTATGATTGCATTACTATCAATCAAATATATTGTGTAACATATTGTTTGATTCAAAAAAAAATTATATGTATCAGTACATTTAATTGAGAAATGTATGTCTTTACTCAGCTGTGTTTACTATTTAGTTTTTAATTGTTTATATTTTCAATTACTATATATACAAAATAAAGTTAAAAAAATTTTTTTAAATAAAAAAATAAAAAAAGAAAGGTAGGCACAAGCACCCAATCAATAGCTTACATCACTGAAGCTTAACCAAGGTAAGTGACTTGTCCAATGCTGCCCAGTGAGTGGAATTGGAGCCAGGGATTAATCCCAGGGCATAAGGATTTACTTGGCCTCTCGTGACCCCACTATCAGGCTGGGGCCAGCTGAGGGAATGGAAAGAGTCCACATTCTGCAGGCCAAGGAACTGGGTATCAAGTCAGTCACATTGCAATCCTCCCTGGCGCCTATCTCAAGTCCCCTCCTTAAATGGAGACCCTACTTGTCAAAACCATACTTTGTGTCAGTCACTGAAGCACATTAATCCTCATAAGGTAGATACCATTATTATCTAAATTCACATTACTTCTCATGAGGTAGATACCATTATTATCTCTATTTTACCAACGAGAAACAGAGAGGCAAGAGGACTTGTCCAAGATCATGCAGATAGTAAGGAAAAAGGAAGAACTCAAACCCAAGTCTCTCCTGGGCTTATTCCATTGCACTTCACTGCTTCCCTTATAGCCCAGGTATTGAATACAACTGTAGTTTCTAGGTAGAAAATCAATCTACAAACAATGTCAATTTTGTTTCCTCCTTTCCAAATTTGACGATTCTTAATTCTGTTTCTTATGTTATTGCATTGACTAGTATTTTCAGTAGCATTAATAGTAGTCATCCATGTTTTGTTCCTGATTTTAAAGGACTGCTTCTGTGTTGGTTATCTTTTGCTGTTTGATAAGTATCCCAAAATTTAGTGCCTTGAAACAATAAACACTATTATCTCACAAAGTTTCTGAAGGTCAGGAATTTGAGTGCAGCTTAGTTGTATTGTTCTGGCTCAGGGCCTCTCATGGGATCATAGTCAAGATGTTAATCAGATTTCTCCAAAGATGTTCAAATGGTCAACAAGCACATAAAAAGATGCTCAACATCATTAGTCATCAGGTAAATGCAAGTCAAAATGACCATGACATACCGCTTCACGCCTACTAGAATAACTATAATAAAAAAGACAGAGAGTAACAAATGTTGATGAGGATGTGGAGAAATTGGAACACTCATACTTGCTGGTGGGAATGTAAAATAGGGCAGCCACTTTGGAAAACAGTTTGGGAGTTCCTTAAAATGTTAAACGTGAAGTTACCATATACCCAGCAATCCTGCTCCTAGGTATATACCCAAGAGAACTGAAAACATGCCCACACAAAAACATATACATGAAGTTCATAGTAGTAGTATTCATAATAAGCAAAAAGTGGACACAATGTAAATGCCAATCAACCGATGAATGAATAAACTAAATGTGGTATATCCGTACAAAGGAATGTTATTTGGCAGTAAAGAGGAATAATAGGGAAGCGGCTGTGGCTCAATCAGTGGGGCTCCCGTTTACCATATGGGAGGCCCCGGGTTCGGTTCCCGGGGCCTCCTGGTGAAGGCAGGCCCGCCCGCACGGCGTGGTTAGCTGACCCAGTGAGCACAAGCAGCAAGGGGGGGATAAATGAATAAATAAATAAAATCTTTAAAAAATAAAAAAATAAAGAGGAATAATAATGCTTAATTGGTACAGAATTTCTGTTCGGGATAATGGAAAAGTTTGGTAATGGATGGTGGTGATAGCACAACATTGTGAATGTAATTAACATCACTGCATTATATATTTGAATATGGTTAAAAGGGGAAATTTCAGGTTGTAAAAATATGTTATTAGAATAAATTCTTTTTAAAAGAATGAAGTTCTGATACATGCTACAACATGGATGAACCTTGAAAACATTGTGCTAGGTGAAAGAAGCCAGTTGCCAACAAACACATATTGTATGGTTCCATTTATATGAAATGTCCAGAATAGGCAAATTCATAGAGATAGAAAATAGATTAGTGGTTGTCAGTGGGCTGGGGAGTGACTGCTAATGGGTACAGAGTTTCTTTTGGGGGTAGTAAAAATGTTCTGGAGTTAGATAGTGGTTATGGTTGCATAATCTTGTGACTATACTAAAAATCACTGAGTTGAACACTTTAATATGATGAATTGTGTGGTATGTGAATTATATGTCAATAAAATTGTTACCAAAAAAAATTGTATGTGTGTGACTGTTTCATCTGAAGGCTTAACTGGGGCTGGAAAATCTGCTTCCAAGATGACGCGTGCACAAAGCTGCTGGCAGGAAGCGTCGGTCCCACACCATGAGGGCCTCTCCAAAGGCCTGCCCGTGACATGTCATCTGGTTCCTTCCAGAGCTAGTGATCCAAGAGAGAGAGGCAGGAGGAAGGCACAGTGCCTTTTTTTTTTTTAATTTTTAAAAATTTATTGAAGTACATCACTGATACATGAACATACATAAACAATAAGTGTATAATAATAGTTGTGAACTTACAAAACAAACATACATAACATCATACAGGGCTCTCATACCTCACCCTACCAACAATCCTTCCATTGTTGTTAAACATTTGAAACTAATGATTAAAGAGTATCCTCAAAATGTTACTACTAACCAAAGTATTTTCCCCCAACCCACCCTATTATTATTTTTTATATCATTTATACATGAACATACATAAATACTAAGTGTATAGTAAAAGTTGTGAACTTACAAAGCAAACATTCATAACATCATACAGGGTCCCATACATCAACCGTCCACCAACACCTTGCATTGTTGTGAGACATTTGTCACAAATTATGAAAGAATATTGTCAAAATCTTACTACTAATTATAGTCCTTATCTTACATTTGGTGTATTTTTCCCCAACCCACACTATTATTTTTTTTTTAATATATTTTTATGAGAGAAGCTGTAAACTTACAAAATAATCATGCACATGTGCAGAATTCCCAAGCAACACCCATCTATCAACACAACACATCGTGGCTGAATATTTGTTACAGATTATGAGATAATATCATCCAATTATCACCAGGCCCACAGCGTACATTTGGCACACATTTTCCATACTCTCCCATTATCAACACAGTACATCTTTGGCATAAATACAAGAATATTACATTATTACTATTAACCACACTCCATAGGTCACTCTAGTTGTATTTTTCCCATGCTTCTCCACATTCCCACCACCCTGCAATACTGATGTACATCTGCTCTAGCTCACAAAGGACACTCTTGCAGCTGTACCATCAGCCACTATTCTCATCCACCTCTGAGTTGTAAGTGCTATTCAGTCCTTAGATTATTCTCTAGCTTTCTGTCAATTGGCATTTACATCCCTAGACTACCATTTTCAGCCACATCCCCATTTATAAACCAGCTGTTACTCACTATAATGTGTCACCATCAACTCTACATTTCCACACTTTTACAGTAAAGCTAATTAAAACTTCTACATACATTAAACATCAGTAGTCCATCTCAGTTTTCCTCTTATCTCCTTTAAGAATCTACCACCTATCACCAGGTTTTTTTTTTGTTGTTTGTTTTTGTTTTAAAGATTTTATTTATTTATTCATTTATCCCCACCTTGCTGCTTGTGCTCGCTGGGTCAGCTAACCACGCCGGGCGGGCGGGCTTGCCTTCACCAGGAGGCCCTGGGAACCGAACCCGGGGCCTCCCATATGGTAAAAGGGAGCCCTACTGATTGAGCCACAGCCGCTTCCCTATCACCAGGTTTTGAAGATATTTTCCTACATTTTCTTCTGGAAGCTTTATGGTTCTTGCTTTTATGTTTAGGTATTTGATTCATTTTGAGTTAATTTTTGTATAGGGTGTGAGATAGGGGTCCTCTTTCCTTCTTTTGCTATGGATATCCAATTTTCTCAGCACCATTTGTTGAATGGACTGTTCTGCCCAAGCTGGGTGGGTTTGACAGGCTAGTCAAAAATCACTTGACCATAGATGTGAGGGTCTGTTTTTTAACCATCTATTTGGTTCCACTGGTCTATGTATCTGTCTTTATGCCAGTACCATGCTGTTTTTATCACTGTAGCTAGGTAATACGGCTTAAAGTCTGGAAATGAGAGTCTTCCAACTTCGCTTTTCATTTTTAAGATGTTTCTGGCTATTCAGGACCCCTTACCCTTCCAAATAAATTTGATAATCATGTTTTTCATTTATTTAAAAAATGCCGGTGGAATTTCTATCGGGATTGCATTGAAGCTGTATATTAATTTGAGTAGAATTGACATCTTAATGACATTCAGTCTTTCAATCCATGAGCATGGAACGTTCTTCCAATTATTTAGGTCTTTTTTAAATTTCTTTTAACAATGAGTTGTTGTTTTCTAAATACAAGTGCTTTATATTGTTGGTTAAGTTTATTCCTGAATATTTGGGTTTTATCTGTCATATTTTATTTTCACCACTCTTTTGACACAGTTACTTTTATTGAAATAATCTTCATTTCTAGACTCTCTTCCAGGTCTCTCTCTCGTCTTTTCTTTTCCTGTCGGTTTCTTTTAGAACACCTTTTACTATATCCTGCAAAGCAGGTCTCTTGGTTACAAACTCTCTCAGTTTCTGTTTATCTGTGAGTATTCTAAACGCCCTCATTTTTGAAAGACAATCTTGCTGGATATAAGATTTTTGGCTGGAAGTTTTTCTCTTGCAGTATTGCCTCCGTGGTTTCTGGTGAGAAATCAGCACTTGATCTTATTTGGTATCTCTTATACTTTATGCATTTCTTTTCTCTTGCTGTTCTCAGAATTCTCTCTTTGTCTTTGGCATTTCACATTCTGATTAGTATATGTCTCAGTTGGTCAATTAGGATTTTTTCGGATGGGAGTACGTTGTGCTTCTTGAACATGGATATCAATGTCCTTCAATAGGGTTGGGAAATTTCCTACCACTATTTCTTCAAATATTCCTTCTGCCCCTTTTCCCTTCTCTTCTCCTTCTGGGACACCCATGACATGTATGTTTGCACATCTCTTGCTGTCCTTTAGTTCCCTGAGAACTTGTTCAAGTTTTTCAAATCTTTTCTTCATCTGTTCTTTTGTATGTTCACTTTCAGAGGCCATTTCAGAGCTCACCAATCCTTTCTTCTGCCTCCTCAAATCTGCTATTATATGATTCCAGTGTAATTTTAATTTCATTTATTGCACCTTTCATTCCCATAAGATCTGCTATTTTTCTATGTATACTTTCAAATTCTTCTTTGTGCTCAATCAATGTCTTCTTCTTTTTTTTTTTTTTTAAAGATTTTATTTATTTATTCATTTATCCCCCCCTTGCTGCTTGTGCTCGCTGGGTCAGCTAACCACGCCGTGCAGGCGGGCTTGCCTTCACCAGGAGGCCCCGGGAACCGAACCCGGGGCCTCCCATATGGTAAACGGGAGCCCTACTGATTGAGCCACAGCCGCTTCCCTCAATGTCTTCTTAATATCCTTAATTTCTATAGCCATCTCATTGAATTTATTAAGGAGATTTGTTTGAGCATCTATGATTAGTTGTCTCAACTCCTTTTTGTCATCTGGAGGCTTATCTTTTTCCTTTAACTGCACTATGTCTTCCTGTTTCTTGGTGTGGATTGTAATTTTTTGTTGGTGTCTGGGCATCTGGCTTACTAGAGTATTTATTCTTCTGGGTGTAGTTTGTCTCTTTAGTTTAGGGCTTCCTGCCTTTCTCCCTTGCTGGTTGTATAGTAGGAGCCAAGGATGTAGTTGGTGCTATAAGCTGAGGCTCAAGCAATCCTCATTGCTCCAAGGACCAGTGAAGCTTTTCCCAACTTTCTCCTTTGCCAGGGATAGGGACAGAGCCACAGCTGTGTGGAATAATCCAAGTCATGCAGGCCTGGAATGTAGTTGCCCAGAGAAACTGATGAAGCTTCACGCCCCTTTCTCCCCTGCCTGGGGTGAGGATGGAGCTGCAGGTGTGGGCAGCAATCTATGCAGTGCAGGTCCAAGATGACCACAGTTGCCCCAGTAGACTTCTAATTATTCAGTCTGTGCCAGCTAAATGTACCTGCAGTTACCTGGATAGGCTGGTGCAGGGCCTGTCAGCTTCCTTCCTGCTAGAGGTGGGGTTGAAGCCTAGGCTAGGGCTGCAGGAAATCTGGGTGAAAGAAACCGGTCTCCACATCACTGTGATTTTGTCAGACCGGCTTCACCTCCTGCTGGAGGTGGAGTCAACATGGTGGTTACTGACCTCCTTCTGACTTGGACAGGCTCAAACTAGCTGTTCTTAGGGTTATACTTTAGCCAGTCAAATTTACTAATCAGTAGCTAAAATTGGTGGCCAACCTTCTCTTCCTCCCCTGTTTTTGGGAAATGGAGCTTCCAATTTCTGCCACAGAATAGCTCCTCAGGTGACTTGTGCTGCCAAAGTAGGATATCACCGGCCTCTGCAGCGTGGCCTGTAATTTCCCAGAGAGGTTGGTGCAGCTCCCCCAGCTTCCTCCCTGCCCGAGGTGGTCTGGGGCTTATGCTAGAGCTGCAATCTAATCTAGGTGGAAAAAAGCTGGTCCCTACCAGCACTGTGATTTTCAGGCAGCCCTGCTTCCCCTCATGTCAGGTGCGGAGTTAACATGGCACCTAAAGGCCTCTTTCTGACTTGGACAGGTTCAAACTTTAGCTTTTCTTAGTATTATACTTTGGCCTGAAAATTTACTGATCAGTAGCTGAAGTTGGTGCCCAACCATCTCTTCCTCCCGTTTTGGGAAGTTGAGCTTTCAATTCCAGCCGTGGAATAGCTCCCGAGGCAGCTTGTGCCTCCATGGAGGATGGACACCGGCCTCCGTGGTGTGGAATGCTCCACTCAAGATTCTTCTCTGCAGATGGGCAGCCTTCTTCTTCCATTCCTTCAAGGATGTCGCAGGATGCACTTCTGGTCTCCTGGAGCCCCCAAACAAGTGCTCTAGATAGCTCTGGGTGATCACCAACTGCCCCGTAGCAGAAGCTGAATCTCGGAGCTCTTTACTCTGCTGCCTTCTTGCTGGTTGTTCTGGCACAGTGCCTTTTAAAATTTTTTTTTAATTTTAAAAGCAATTTTATTGACACATATTAATAAAGTATACAACTCATCCAAATTGTACAATCAATGGTATTTGGTATAATCACATAATTGTTCTTTCATCACTTCAATCATTATTAGAACATTTCATTATTTCAATAATAATAATAATAATAATAATAATAAACAAAAAACAGACAAGAAAATTCTTCACCTCTCAATCTCTCTATCCTTCCCCTGCTATACATAGAAGCTATTTCTGGCTCTTCTTGCACATTTATTTATCTATTTATTAAGTAGTTTTATTGAGAAATAGTCACATACCAGACAATTTATCCAAAGTGTAGAAGCAATGGCTACTAGTAAAATCCCAAAGTTGTGCATTCATCAATACAAAAATTTTTAGTACACACAATGCCTTTTATAACTTAATCTCAAAAGGTATGTCACTTGCACCATATTCTATTCATTAGAAGCAAGAACTAAACACAGTCCATACTCACCCAAGGGCAGGGGAATGAGGTTCCACCTTTTGAAGGAGAGGTATCAAAGAATTTGGGCATATCTTTTTTTTAACAAATCAATTTTATTGATATATATTAATAAAGCATAAATCCATCCAAAGTGTACA
The DNA here is from genome assembly GCA_026826555.1 of Tolypeutes matacus. Lineage (NCBI taxonomy): Eukaryota > Metazoa > Chordata > Mammalia > Cingulata > Chlamyphoridae > Tolypeutes > Tolypeutes matacus. The sequence continues at coordinate 3,387,349 of JAKSZT010054517.1, read as the reverse complement.
ATCAATGGTATTCAGTGTAATGACATATTTGTGTATTCATCACTTCATTCATTCTTAGAGCACTTTCATTATTCCAATAATAATAATAAACAAAAAAACAACAAACAAAACTCATCACTTCTCAATCTCTCCAAGCTTCCCCTGCTGTACATAGCTGCTATTCGGTTTCCTTCTTCTAGTATATTGGTATTTATATTTTGTAAAAACAGTCTTATATATGCAATATCACCCATTACATGAGGTTTTATTATCTTATACAATCCCATGTTGCAGTTTTTAGCTTTTCTTCTAGTAATAGGCTTTCCCTTTCAACCAGTCATACCCATATAAGAGCTCTGCTAGTTACAAACACCATGATATGCTTTCACCATTTCTATTCGTTTCTAAAGATTTACAAACAACCTTTTTACCAATTCTGTACAGACTAACCCTGAGCTTTCCATTCTCTACCCTCCTTCTATATTCTAATAACTCCATGAGTTTACACAATATATTTAGTTCATAATAGTGCAATAATACAGTATTTGTCCTTTTATTTTATTTTATATTTTCAATTTATTGAAGTATATCATTCATACATGAACACACATAAACTGTAAGTGTTCAGCAAACATCAGGAACTTACAAAACAAACATGCGTAACATCATCCAGGGCTCCCACACATCACTCCCCCAAACACCCTGCATTGTTATGAAACATTTGTTAACAAATCATGAAAGAGCATCATCAAACTATTACTACTAACTATAGTCCATATCTTCCTCCCCTATACATTTTTTTAAGGATTTATTTACTTTTATCCACTTTTACCCCCCCCCCTCCCGTTTTTGCTCTTTCTGTGTCCATTCACTGAGCAACTCTCTGTGTCTGTTTCCTGGCCTCTCTTCTCATCCTTCTCCTCCTGTCTTCACTGGGATTCGATCCTCGGACTCTCCGATGTGGTAGAGAGGCGTCCTACCGCGTGCACCACTCTTAGTTCCTGGTTTTTCGGTGTGTCTTGTCTTGGCTCTCCCTTGTGTCACTCTCCTGATACGTCATCATCTTGCTGCGTGGCTTGCAGGGTCTGATGGTGCACTGGTGTTTGTTCTTTTGTGTCTGGCTTGCTTCGCTCAACATAATGTCCTCTAGGTTCATCCATGTTGTCATATGCTTCACGACTTCATTTCTTCTTACCACTGCATAATATTCCATCATGGGCACATGTTTTTAAACCACCACAGCTTCTAATGTTTCTCCATCAGGTACAATGGTTGCTGTGGGCTGATTCCCCGGCTCTCTCGCACGCTCTCTCTCTCGGTCTCTCTCCCTCTCTTCTATTCCTGGTTTAATGAGCTGTTGAATTGAATCTAATGCTTTTCTCCCTAGCTATTGATTAGACATGGATGATTCTCATTCTTTATGCTCTCAAGCCTGGGGCTGGGCCCAGTTTATGCCAGCGGTGTTAGGGGGTAGACTCCTGCCTGGAACTCTCATGGGGATGGTCCTGGATCCACAGCTTCCTCATCCTTAGCCCTAGGATCTTCTGGAACATTCTGCCTTCTGAGCTTTTTGGATTTTCTCTCCTGGTCTGCAGTGGGGTAGCTCCAGTCAGATGGATGGGTGAGTGCTCAGGTCTATCATCCATCAGCTGTGAGGAGCACAGTAAGCTAACAGCCTCCAGCTACAGCCCCTTTGGTATCTCCAACAAAGGAGTGGAGGCCACTCTCTCCCTGGGCAGGCCCGGGCCAGTGGCTGAGTCCAGCCAGGCCACCTGGCCGTTTCTGCCCGAGTCGGGGCTCCTCTCCCAGCAATCTTTGCACTAGAGCTCCCTGCTGGATAACTAAGACCTTCCCAGAGAGGCACCGCAGAGTGAGACTCTTGCTACTCAATCCTCCTTCCTTCCCCCTCTCTCCACTCCTAGATGTCAGACCACATCTTCTTAAGGCTCTTCTTGCCCAATCCCGCTCCCTCTCCCTTAATCTTTTTTTTTTTATTTTTTTAAAGATTTATTTATTTCTCCCTCTCCTCGTTGTTTTGCATTCTCTGTCTGCTCTCTGTGTCTGTTCATTGTGTACTCTGTGTCTGCTCATTTTCTTCTTTTTTTAAAAAAAATTATTTTTATTTATTTATCCCCCGCCCCTTGCTACTTGTGCTTGCTGTGTCCATTTGCTGTGCGTTTTTCTGTGTCTGCTTGTCTCCCTTTGTTGTGTCATCTTGCTGCGCCAGCTCACTGCGTCATACGGGCAGGATTGCCTTCACCAGGAGGCCCCGGGAATCAAACCCGGGGCCTCCCATATGGTAAACGGGAGCCCAACCAATTGCTCCACAGCTGCTTCCTTCATCTTCTTTTTAGAAGGCACCAGGAACTGAATCTGGGACCTCCTGTGTTGGAGGGAGGTTCCCAATTTCTTGAGTCACCTTCGCTCCCTGCTTATTGTGTACCCTCATTGTGTCTCCTTGTGTCAGCCTGTTGGCGTCAGCCCATTGCTTCAGCTCACTGTCTTGCTCATCTTCTTTTGGAGGCACCAGGAACCAAACCAGGACCTCCCATGTGGCAGGTGGGTGCCCAAATGCTTGAGCAACATCCACCTCCCCCTTCCCCTTAATCTTTCACAGGCATTTCCTCCAATAAAGTTCTTGTACTTCTCACTCTGTCTTGGCTTGGCAGCTGCTTCCCAGTGGGTGCCCTGGTCCATCTCCAGCTACCCGACCCTGTCCCCTCCTCTCCCATGAGCATGGCCTTGCCCTCCACCTGGCATATAACAGACACTCAGTAACTGTTTGAGAATGAGGTCAGAATGCACTGGAGCTAGGCGCTGCCCGTCCTGTTCTCTTGGCACAGAGAGCGGCAGAAAGCCCTGGGGTAGGGTTGGGAGGGCGAGCTCCCAAGGGTAGGGGGAGGGCACCTCTCCAGAGCTGCGAGGAGGAAGGCCCTGAGATGGGGAGGCTGCTGGGATCCGAGAATCTCCCAGACCCTGAAGATGCCGCTCCCCACACACACCAAGGGAGGTCCCAACTGGCTTCTCCCCTAATCCACAATGTCACTCCTTTCTGGGGCCTCAGGCCTCACTCTGTCCATCTCTACAATGGCTGAGAAGCCCTGCCCTGCCTGTCTCTCCAGGGAGGGGCAGAGGTTGTGACATCTGCTGAGGTCACGCCTGGGAAAATGTGCATGGGAAAGGGCAGGGTGCACCCAGGGCACGATCCTCACAGAGGGGAAGAGAAGAGGAGTGAGGAAGTGAGGAAAAAGTGGGAGAGGGAGTGGGGGACATACAGAGCAAGGGAGGGAAGGGGATGCACACAGAGAAACAAAAGGACAGAGAACAAAACAAGAGGGAGACAGGAATGAAGCAGAGAAAGAGGAATAAAATGAAGGCAAGAAAGATTAATTAAAAGAGGGATAAATATGGGAAAAAGAAGGAAAGTGAGTGTGGGGGAGAGAAGCACAGAAAGAGTCCCATAGAGACCAAAGGGCAGAAAGAATGGGGAATCCGGAGGGAAGCAGAGACAGCAACTGAAACAGAGAGACAATGAAACAGAAGGAGGGGTGGTTAAAAAAAAATTATAAAGAGAGACAGAGGAGAGAAAGAGGAAGAGGGGAAACAGATGTGGCTCAAGCGATTGGACTTCCATCTACCATATAGGAGGTCCAGGGTTCGATTCCCGGGGCCTCCTGGTGAAAGGTGAGCTGGCCCGAGTGGAGAGCTAGCCCACACAGAGTGCTGGCCTGTGGGGAGAGCTGGCACAGCAAGATGACACAACAAAAAGAAACACAGAGGAGAGACGATAAGAGACGCAGCAGACCAGGGAGCTGAAGTGGTGCAAAGTGATTGAGCACCTCTCTCCCACTCTGGAAGGTCCCAGGATCAGTTCCCAGTGCCACTTAAAGAGAAGATAAGCAGACACAGAACACACAGAGAGCAGACAGCGAGTGCAAAACAATGGGGGGGGGGGAGGAGAGGGGGAGAAATAAATAAAATAAAAATAAACCTTAAAAAAAAAAGAGGAAGACGGTGAAAGGAATAGAGAGAGTCAGAGAGAAAAAGATGGAGAGAGAGAGAGAGGGATGGAGGAGATATAAAGAAATGAGAATCAGAGAGGGGAAGAGAAAGAGACCAAGAGATGGAAGAGAGAAGCCAAAAAGAGATGAAGATGATAGAGACTGACAGAGCCAGACAGGGACACACCGATGGACAGGAGGAGGGGACACCTTCTCCTTGGGTACCCGCCCCTCACTCCTCACTGGCACCCACTGTGCTCCCTACCCCACCCCTTCCATCTGCAGGGCCTAGCCTGTCCTGCTGGTTTAGCTCCTGCTGGGGAGCCCAAGCCTGTCTTGAGGACAGACTGACGTGGCTGTCTGGGTGGAGTCTGAGGGGGAAGCCCAGTGACACCCTCCCTCTAGGCCTGGGCAGGCCCAAGCCTGCTTCCCTCTGGGACCCAGACAGCAAGAGACCTCAGAGGTCAACTCCAAAGCCCTCGTTGTAAAGAGGTGGCAACCAAGGCCCAGAGAGGGGCAGGGACGAGCCTTAAGTCACACAGCTGTGAGCTGAAAAACCTTGGGTCTTGACTTTCCCCTGGGCAAATTGCTTTCTGCCCAGGGATGTCTTGATGCTCCAGGGACAATGTTTTGGGTGCCAGGCACTGTGCCAAGAGTCTCACCCAACACTTAATGGCATGAAGTGACTACTGCCACAATGCCTGTGGGAGAGACAAAGAAACTGAGGCACAGAGATGCCTTGGCTATGCAGTGCCGGGCCCCAAGCCCATCTGTCTGACCTCCTGGGTGATGGTCAAGGAAGGGCTAAAATCCAGAAAACAGGGCATAGGTGGGTCTGTATTCTTTTTTTTTTTTTTTTTTGAGGTTCAAGGGGCCAGGATTGAACCCAGGACCTCATATGTGGGAAGCCAGCACTGAACCACTGAGCTACATTGGCTCCCCTGAGTTGGTTTCTTCATTTGTTTGCTTGTTGTTTGTGTTTTTTTTTTGTTTGTTTGTTTTTAGGAGGCACCAGGGACCAAACCCAGGACCTCCCATGTGGGAAGCAGGTGCTCAACCATTTGAGCCACACCCACCCCCCTGAAGGAGGGTTCTTTTTTTTTTTTTTTTTTTTTTTTTTTAAGCCAGGGGAGAGTGCAAACGCAGTCCCCTACTTCCACAAATTATTCAGTCTAGTTTCCCACATTTGGGGAAATCGCAGGAGTCAGCACATCCGGAGTGCAATGGATAAGCCTCGCCCTGGGAAAACCATCTTCGTGATCATGGTAACGATGATTCTTAAACATCAGAATTCTTCCTAGAGAGATTCACCTTTGTTCAATCGTGCCCTGTCCTTGGGTCTCCCCTGCACCCCTGCCATCACTCACACTACCCCATACCTCATGGCCCCTTTCCTGACCCCTGGAAGGAAGGAGCTTGGCTCCCAGGCTACCCCATCCCTCTTCCTTCTCATTGTCCCCAGCCGTGACTCTTTGAGCCACAGGCCCAGGCTGGCTCTGAGGCCACAGAGATGGGCCAAACCAGTCCTGGCCCCTGGATGCATGGTGAGCCCCCACCCCCAGCTCTGCCTTGGGGTTCTGCCTCCAGGAAGAGACTCAAGTGGAGAAAGGGGGGATGTTGGAGAAGCAGGAGGTTGACAGGCAGATGGAAGGACAGACAAGTCACTGCCCTGGCCAGCTGTGGCCTCCCAGCAATGCCCCCTAGAGTTCCATACCCAGCCTCTAGCCCCTCCCCATCTGGGGCCTGACTATGATGCAAAGTTTCCTCCCTCTGGCTGATCCTCAATTTCATCATCTGCACTCTGGGTGTAACTGCCCCAGTTTCACCGATGGCTTTGGGATATGGGAACAAGTGCTGGGTGCCCATCACTAGTGGCAGGACCCTTCTTTCTTAGAGGAGACATGATGCCCACTGTGCCCCTGAGGTGGTTACTGTCCAAGCATGGAGGTAGCTGCAGGCCCAGTCCCCTGAGCCACCCTCTCCTCCTCTGAGGACCACGGTCCTTCCAAGTTGAGAGCATCAGCCCCACCCCATGTTGCTCTCCAGGACTGCTCCAGCTGTGTCCCCATGACCAGTTAGACCAGAGGACTGCTCCGGGGTCAGACTGCTACTCAGAGGCCCAGGAACTGGAAGCCCCCGGGGCTGCTGTCCCCTGGAGATGTGGGAAGGGCTTTTCTAAGAACCAGGAATGGCAGGGAGGGGTGAGGGAGGGAGCATTCCAGGTGGCCAGGGGCTGGGTGCTCCTTTCCCAGAAGTCCCGGGTGCTCCAAGGGCAGTGGCCACAGAGTCCCAGACCTGCCCTCACCTCTTGCACCCAGTCCTGGCTGCTGGCCCATGGCCCCCTGCCAGCCTAGTGGCTACTACCCAGGGGGTGGGGGGAGTGAGGATAGTGCTGGGGGCTTCCTCTAAGCTGCTGAACTCTTTTCTCTCTCCCTTGGAGATGGAGACCCCTCCCGGCACCTGCCCCCAGGGCCCAGGGCTTTGGTTCCCACAGTCCCCATCTGGGCGGGGCTGGCAGCAGGTGACTGGATTGCGCTGAGGAGGGCAGGGTGTATGGGGGCGGGGGCCCCCTGCGTGTGCCCTCCTCGGCCAATCAGAGGATTGCTGGGCCAGTGGATTCGGTTACAAGGCCCAGATCACCCCATACTCCAGCGGCCTTCCTCCTCCTCCCGCAGCTCCATTCATTGGCCCTGCCGCACCCGGCCTGCTGGGCACCGTTTCCGCTCCGGGCCGCCTCGTGGGCCTCCTGGAGCAGGCATCCCGGGAGCTTTGTCTGACCCGGCAGGGCCAGGGCAGAATGGGGGTTCTGGTGGAGTTGCTGGGGGTGCTGGGCTTCCTAGGAGCGGCTCTGGGGGGCTCCCCTGCCTTCCGCTGGGACAGCACCTCCTGTCATTTGGCAGGGCCTATACCTGACGGCCCCCTGAGGTCCCTGAGCTTCCTGGGCAAGGCTGCCCAGGGGCTGGCCCTGTTCCATGCCCGCTGGGATGGGCACGGGGGGCTCCAGGCTTGTACCTGGCAGGATGAGCCTGAGCTCACAGCAGCCTTCAGGGCCCTCTGTGCTCATGAGATCACGCGGGGCTCCTTCACCCACACCCCCGGGCCCAAGCTGCAGAGAGCCCTAACCACCCTGCGGAGTCAGTGGGAGGCCTGCCGAGGGTCTGCGAAGAGCCCTGCAGGGGCCAGGGAAAAGCGAGCAGCAGGGCAGGACGGAGCACCTGGCAGAGGGAACCGGAGAGTGAAGAGAGGCTGGACTATGCCTGGGACACTGTGGTGCGGATTCGGGGACTCTGCTGGGAACTCCTCGGAGCTGGGTAAGCCATGGGGTCCAAGCTGGGGGACTGGAGTGGGGAGTGCAGGCTGTGTGTCCTCAAGGAAGTCATTTAACCACTCTGAGTCTCAATTTCCTTATCTGTAAAGTGGGGGTGATAATGATTCACATCGTGGAATGTGTAAATGAGGTCACCAATGGGGAAGGTCTTACTCAAACCCACAGAGTCCTCATTAATCATATCCTGAAGGGGAGTACTGAGGTGGCTCCAGGGTCTGCTGAGCTAAAAGCCACTATCCAAGAGGCTTTATGGGTTCCCATCCTGCCCCCTGGCGGAGGTCCAGCAGAGCGGGCACTGAGACCCAGAAGCCTGTGTTCAGATCCCAGCTCAGCACATCCAAGCCGGGCAAGCCACTTCCCCTCACCTGTGAAATGGAGGTGACGCCTCCTGCACAGGGCAATTGTGAGCTTAGGTATGGGACCTACCTGGCAGGTAGGGAGTGCTTGGTAAAGGAAGCCCTTCCTTGGATGGTGTCACCCGAGGATGACTTTTATGCACTCTTGGCACAGCAGTCCGTACAAATGTGCAGAGGGTCAGGGGAGACGACTTGGCACTTCTGAGCTGGAGTGGGTGGGTTGGCATATTGGCGACTTTTCATTGTGCCAGCGAGGAAGGTGACACCCTGCCTGTTGGCCAGTTCCACCACACACGCATTCATACCTTCAGAGTTTTCCTTTGGCGTGTGAGTTTGGGAAACTCTGGGGGCAGACTCCAGTTTCCCTGAGGAAGTAAGAGCTCATAAGTGGGCCACCCAGCATGTGGACTTTCCCGGCAGGGGCTGCGAAAGTCTTTGAGCTTTGAAACAGTGAGAGTCCCCCGGAGGGAAGGCTCTTGGCCTAAGGTGACCCAGGGTGCTTGCATCAGGGCTGGGGTGTGAGCCGGGTCTCTGCCCTCCTGAGATCAGGTGGGCATAGCTGGTGGGTGGTGCCCGGGACCTCGCTGAGCTGGTGTCTCCTCCCCTCTCTGCAGGCATCTTCCAGGCCCCTGATCTCTGCTGTCGGGAACATGACCTCTGCCCCCAGAACATCGTGCCCTTCCAGTACAGCTATGGCATCCGAAACTATCGATTCCATACCATCTCCCACTGCGACTGTGACGCTAGGTGGAGAGGGCAGGGAAGGCTGGGGGCTTGGGGTGGGGAGGAGTTGCCCAGGTGCCCTGGTGTGGACTTTAGAATTCCAGAGGCTCCTAAAGCATTGACCAGCCTGAACCCACTATGCAGGTGGGAAAGCTGAGGCCTGAGAGGAGAAGGGACTTTCAGGCCCCAAACCACTGGTCGGTAGTGGCAGGGTGGGGGAGATGCCAGGAGGCCCTCTCTGGTCACTGAGTCCCAGCTCTGGACAGATTCCAGCAATGTCTGAGGAACCAGCGCGACTCCATCTCTGATCTCGTGGGCATGACCTTCTTCAACGTGGTGGAGATACCCTGCTTCGTGCTGGAGGAGCAGGAGGCCTGTGTGGCGTGGTATTGGTGGGGAGGGTACGTGCCTGCTCCCCTTGAACCTCTTCCCGGCCCAATCTTGGGGAGGGAGGCCTGTCTATCTGTCCTCCAGGGAATGATGCCTCGTCCTGTCTGTCCTCTGCTCGAGGCAGGGCCCAAGACCCCAGGCCCTCCCTGGGTACCCCCCCCACAGCCCAGTGGGGTGGGGGATGGGACTGGCAGAGTCTTGGTAGTGGATCCTGGTGGTACGGGAGATTCCTGTCACCAACTGCCACCAACTGCCACCCCTCAGCTGTAGGACGTATGGCTCGGTGCCCCTTGCCCGCCTCCAGCCCAGGACCCTCTACAATGCCACCTGGAGGCCCCAGACCACCCTCCTGGCTTCCACTTCCCAGAGCCTGGGCCCCACCAAGCCCCAACAAAAGCAGCACTCTCGGAACTGGCCTCGACAGCAGGAAGGCCCCAAGTACCCCAGCAAAGCCAACGCCACGGCCCTCATGGCCCCTGGGTCCTCCCCTAGGCTTGTCGTGGCTACCACAGCCCAGCCAGAGGTCCCCCTTCTAGGCCTCCAGAGGCCACAAAAATCTCAGGGTGAGCTCAAGACCTAACCGGGAGGCTCCTGGTGTGAGGAGGTGGCCCTGCCTCTGTGTGTTTGGTGTGTCTGTGGGGGGGCTGCGGGTTGCCTCCTTTCCTGCTCCTCCTGGATCTTCCCATCTCTCCCATCAAATCACGCTGCTGTAAAAGGGATTTTTGGAAGCCAGACTTGATCAGGTCTATCCCTGCTGGGCCCCCACCATGGCTCCCTATTACCCTGGCTGCTGATGTCTCAACACCCAGGGGCCCCCAGGCCCTGGCCCTGCAGACCTTCCCCCCAGTCGGCACTCCATTCTCATGGACACTGTCTCCCGCCTCTGGGCCTTTGCACATATGGTTCCTGCTGCCTGGACCACTCTCCCCGGCCACCTTTCAGCCTCATTAGCTTCCTCTGCCTCGAGGAAGCCTTTCTGGCCACACTCAGCACCCTGGACTTGCCACGAAGTCCTATGAGTGCAGCATTCCCATGACACGAACAGCATGTGACCTAGATGTGTGTGGGGGACAGAGCACATGTGCTGGGGTGACTCCTGTGTAGCAGTGGGCAACGGTGGGGGACTCCCCAGGAGCCTGGGCTCTCCTCACCACCGCACTTGCCCCCAGGCACCCGCCGTGCCTGCCGCAGCTTCCGCCACCTAGACCAGTGCAAGCATCAGATCCGGCCCCAGGAGACCAAGTTCCACCTGCTCAACAGCGCCCGCGAGACCCTCTTCCACTGCAACTGCACACGCCGGTGAGGCTAGCTTGGACCCTTGGGGTGGGGGATGCTTACCTGCCCCAGGCACTGGAAAGGAACCCCTGGCCAGTGTGGACCTGCCACAGCCTGAGCCTGCCTCTGCCCTCAGTCTGGCACGCTTCCAGAGGCTCCACGGCCCACCTGCGGGCACCGAATCGCTTTGGGAGCTACTGGGCGTGAGCTGCTTCAAGTTGGCCCCTCCACTGGACTGTGCGGAGGCTGAAGGGTGAGTGATGGCATGGCCAGGCCAGAGGGTGGGTGAGGCTTCTCCCAAGGAGTGGGTCCCCTATATCCCTTTCATGTGCCTGGGCCATGGGGGTGTGGGAAGGGGGTCAGAAGGCCTCTGAGCTCCATTGTCATCACCCCCCTACCTCCTCAATGCCCCTGCCACCCAGCTCCAGCTCTACCTCTTCAGATGGCCCGTGTCTGCATCTCAGCTCTTTCATTTACTACCTGTGTGGCCTTGCCAAGTTGATTCACCTTTCTGAGCTCCATTTCCTTATCTGTGAAATGGTTGCAGGAGCCAAGGGGTATTAGCCCAACACCTGCCTGGCACATAATGACACACTTGCTTAACTCTTCCTCCTACCCCACTATCTCCTTTGGATTCCCATTCTCAAAGCAGGCCCCTTGTTACCTTGCTCATTGCTCATAGGTGAGGAAACTGAAGACCAGACTAGCCCAGGGTTTATTCTTCCCCCCTCCCCGGGTGTATCTCACCCCTTCCTGCAGAGCAGGGTGGGCTCTTGGCCAGCCCTGACTGCCTGTGCCACACCTTTCTCCCCACAGCTTTCCCAATGACCTTAGAGCCATCAAGGTGTCGGCACGGCACTTGCGGCGGCTTCGGCAGAGGCGACCTCAGCTCCGGGCTACGGGTATAGATGAGGGGCAGGCATGGTCTTTGGACCCCCCAGGGGTCCCCAAGTCATTCTATGACCAGTGCCTGCAGTTGACCCAGGCAGCCCGGAAACCTGGTGGGCCGCAGAAATCGTTGAGCTCGTGACCTCAATTCCAGCTCTCCTGGACACCAGCCTGGACCACGCCCCTGGCTTTGCCATCTCCTGGGGGGTCTCGGCCTCCTGGCCATGGGTTAGGCTGAAGCATGGCAGGGGCTCTTGTGGACAGCGGGAAGCTAGATGGCAGGGGTGATGGTGTCAGGGTCCAAATGCTGGCCCCCGTCTCCTGCTGTGCTGGGTGCCCTTGGGCTGGTAGCACAACTCTTCTGTGCCCGGATGTGGTGTTCAGAAGACCCCCTCTGATGCCCTGGGCTTGGACCTTGCCAGGGAACTTCACATCCAGATGGAAACAGGGCCGGGGTAACTTATTGTAGCAGCCAGGAAGACGCTCGTCTTGCAAAACTAATCTGTCTCAAGGACCTGCCCAGGGAGCCCCCATACTTGGCTGCTAAAGAGATGCCTGGGGCAGCAGGTGGGGCGTGGGGGAAGCCCACTGAAGTGTCTGTGTCCCAATCCAGGAAAGGGGGCTCTGAGCAGGGGTCTCCTAATACCCTTCCACCCCAGGACCCCCTTCTCTTAATTGCACTTCCCCCAGCTGGCCCTGGCCCATTCTTTCTGTCCTACACCTAAATGCAAATCCCTCCTACCCCTCCACTCCAAGCCTTAATTTCCTCCTCTGAGAAAGGGGAGTGTAAACAGGAGCTACCTCATAGGGTCGTTGAGGGTTAACTAAACCAATGCATGTAAGAGTGCTTAGTACCTAGTAAACGTTCCCTCCCTCTAATACACAGCCAAACTGCTTGAGTGTATGATCTTGAGAGGCTCGTGTAACCTTTTGGAGGCCTCAGTTTTCTCACCTGTGAAATGGGTCTAAGAATGGCACTGAAGGGAGCAGATGTGGCTCAAGGGATTGAGTGCCTGCTTCCCACATGGGAGGTCCTGGGTTTGGTCCCCAGTGCCTCCTAAAAACAAAAACAACAAGCAAACAAATGAAAAAACCAACTCAGGGGAGCCCATGTGGCTCAGTGGTTGAGCGCCGGCTTCCCACACGTGAGGTCCCAGGTTCACTGGGTTGAACCCACAGACTGGGAAGAGATTGAAGGACATGGTGTATAGAATGTCTATATACAGTGCCTGATAAAGGTCAGTTCTCTCATCTCCCTGCCTCTTTAGTCCCTTGCTCTGATGTACCCCCGTCCCCATCCCAGACCGCTAACAAGTTAGGAAGGAGATGGGAGTGAGGCTGGAGAATTTAATTTCTAATGGATGACCTTCAAGACTGGGACATCTGCCAGAGATTCCTCCCCCCCATCCCAGATGGGGGCCAAGTCAGGGCTTTGCTGATTGTCCCAGTTGAGGTGCTGGGACTGAGGTTTTGGGGACCCCAGGCCCCCTCTGGCCAGGACTCAGAGTGGCAACTACAGATTCAGCTGGAGCAGCAGCGGGAGCGAGGCAGGCAGATTTGCGGAAGACTGGGGCACGGTGGGGGCCATCTGCCCACCCTGCCCTTCAGGGCCCCAGGCCCCCCTCCTCCAGCCCCTGTCGGCCTTAGGGGCTGGGAGACAGGCTGTTGGGTACCGGCGTCTCCCGCTCAGGGGCCCAGGAGCCACCACCAGGGTCTACGGTCTCCAGGCGCAAGGCAGGCAGCAAGCCCAGGCTTCGAGGCACAGCTGGTGGGAAGGCCCAGGGGCCAGGCAGAGCTGAGGGCCCCTCCTCACTACTGCCCTGGCTGCTGCCTTCGCTGCCTCTTTTGGGGGCCACCCGAGGCAAGCGGCGGCTCTGGGGTGAGGGGCTGCGGCTGGCACCCCGGCGTTCGCGGGACGAGGGCCGCAGGGCAAGGCCGGGGAAGCGGGCCAGGCCTGGGCTGCGGCTGCGGTGCCGCTTGGACTTGCCGGGACTGGGGCTGCGGGACTTGGGTGCGAGCAGCTCCAGGGTGCTGTCATCCTCATCCTCCGAGCTGGCGCCCGAGCTCTCTGTGGTGCTGCTGGTCAGCTCTGAGGTAGGCAGTGAGATCTGGGAGGTGGGGGGCGGAGCTCGTCAGTCATTGGGGCACCCCACTCCCTAACCTGGCCACTGAGGCCTCTTGAAGCCACTCCCACCCTCCCCTCTGGCAGACCCAGAGAGGTCAGGCTATGTGTCTGAGGTCACACAGCAGGAGGCAGCGGCCGTGGGATTTGAAGAGGGCCTCGGCACCCCAGACCCCAGTCTGGCCTCCTTACCTGGAAGGGTTCAGTGATGCCGATGAGGATGCTGAGGTTGTGGCTGTAATAGCCCAGGATGAAGTCCCCATGGCCTTTGGGCAGTGAGTCCTCACTGAATGTCACCTGGTGGGCCAGAGGATATAGGCCCAGGTGAGGTTAGGGAGGCAATCGGGATTCCTCCCCTCCCTCCTCCTCCCCTCAAGTTACCTGGTAGATGCTCCCATCCACATCCTCATGTTTGGCCCAGACATAAGCCACATAGTCCTTGCAGTGGCGGAAACCCACCTGGGTGAGAGAATCGGGGTTGTGAGCCCAGTGGCCTCCAGGTGTGCCTCAAACTCTGGACAAGCCCAGTGAGCCCACCCAGTTGCCCACTGCTCCTCCAGACCCCTTCCCTCCCTGAGTCGCCAGCAGTCCCTGCCCTTCTCACCCGGTACAAGCCGATCCAGTCCCAGGAGCTGCGGGCGAACACTGTCTCCACGCGGTACCTCACCACTGCCTGCTCTGGCCGCACCCACTCGTCTGCCACCTCCAGCCGCACCAGGGGTGCGTCGTCCCTGAAGGCAAACTTTCCAGGCAAGGCATGGGGCGAGGGGCCACATCAGGGGCCACCCTCTAAAGTCCCATGTACCTATGGCTCTTGGGCCTCTCAGAGTCAGTACAAACTGGTTGAGACAAAAGGCCTTTGTGGTCACTCGTACAGACTGGGAAACTGAGGAAGACAGTGTGGGTCTGGGCTAAATGCCAGAACTCCTGCCTCCTAATCCAATGCTCTTTCTGCCCACAGCCTCTGTGATAAGCGCAGATGCTCTTATTTAACTCTTGGGCTTGTTCCAAGGAGTCAGAGATACCATTTGTAAAGCGTACCATAAACTGCCCAGTATACAGTAGGAGAACAATAAATGATTTGCTTATATGCTAACAAGGGTAAGCTGGACACCCCTGAGTGGATAAGAGCAGCCCTGGTCTAGGCTCTGCCACTAACGGGCTGTGTGATCTCAGGCAAGCACCTTGCTATCCCGAGACTCAGTTTCCCCACCTGCACTACAGACAGGGCCACTATTGCCTTGTCATCAGTCCATGAGAACAAATAAAAATGAGTATCATCTCCTCAGGGTCACCCCAAGTCAATCAGGGGGCCACTCATGTAGGAGGGGTTGCCCAGGTTGGCAGGCAGCCAGGGTACTGACTCTACTTCTGTCTCTCTGGGAAGGGCTCTAGGGGTGCCAGCCTCAGGTTTTTATCTGCTTCCTTTATTTATCTGGTTTTGAGTTTCCCTCCCTCCCACCCTCCTTCCTCAGCCTCGCAGTCAAGCTGCTCCAGAAGAGACTGGCACAATCTCTCCCTATCCCTGGGTTTTTGACAGCAAAGCCTGGCCAGGGTGGGCCCTCAGAAATGCCCTCCAAGGCCTTGTAGGGTTAAAACCCCCACTGAGCCTTGGGTAAGGGACTTAAGCTCTCTGAGCCTCAGTTTACCTCACCAGTAAAACAGGAAGAATGTTAACACCTCAGGGCCTATTGAAACAATTCAAGGGATGACGTAGGTAAAATGGTCTACACTGAGCCTGGCATGTAGTAGGTTCTCAACAGGTGACATTTCACAAGGGACAGAGTCCTGGATGGGGAGTGAAGGACAGGGTGGGGTGCCCAAAAGGAGTGGTTCCCAAGGCCAGGTCCCCGATTAAGGGTTAAACCTCACACCCAAGCCCTTTACCAAAGGTCATGCGAGGCCAGGCATGGGCAGATTTCCATTCCCAGCTAAAGACATTGGCCAGCATCCCACTGACCATGTGACAAACTTACTAGGAAAAACACTTTCTGGCCTGCAGGGCTACCCCTTATCAGATCAGGAGAAGCAGAGAGGCCAGAGTTGGGTTTTGAGGCTGGAAAGATGGGATCTGCCCACTCTGCTGCTGAGCCTGTGGGTACATGTGTACCCCTCTAGGGGCCTCAGTTTCCTCACAGGAAAACAGAGTTGGACTAGATGGTCTCTCAGGTCCAGTTCTGACCCTCTAGGATTGCCCTTTTCACTCTGGCAACCAGGGACCTCAACCCTAAATACAACGCTAAACTGTAGTAACCGTTTAGAGTTTAGCTTTGTATTTTTTTTTCTTTTCTTTCTTTTTTTAACTCCCCGTTGGGGAATTGAACCCCAGTCTCCCGCGTGACAGGCGGGGATACTTACCACTATACAAACAAGGATAGCTTTGTATTTTTGATATCCTGCCTCACTTTCCCTATTACCACCTCTTATAGTGCCTGGCATGTGGTAACTACTCAATAAATAAGTCCTGGATTAATAAATACGAATGGATGCTATGTGGGATTTTTTTTACTAGTCTTATTATATATGTGAATCTTAGCATAACCTGCCCTAACCTTTCTTGGAAGGAGATAAAGAGAATTGGTCAAAAAGGCTCTAAAATCAGATTGGCCTGGGTTCAAATCCTAACTCTTCTTCTTACCAGCTGTGGGACCCTGGGCTCTGAGTGATGACATGTCTCTGAGCCTCAGTTTCCTCTTCTGAAAATGGAGATCACAACTCCATCTCCACCCTGCCAAAGGCAGGGGCAGGGGTTACTGGTGGGCAGTGGGATGCTGAGCTGGGCCTGGGTATGTCAAGAAGAGCAGGTGAGGCCAGGACTCACCTGCAGGACAAATTGGGCAGCCACAGGCTTGTGGTCGCTGATTGTGTACTCCATGTGGCTGCGATAGCTGTGCTGGGTCACCTGGAGCCGGTGGCTCTCACGTCCTGAGGGGCTGGGACCCCCCCCTGGAGCCTTGACCTTCCACAGGATGCGGTCTGTCCAGGCTGGCTTCCGCTTCTTGGCGCTGCGGTGGGCAGGGGTGGCCCACGTTTCAGGGGCTGGAGGTCAAGGTGCAGCCCCCAGCCTCACCTCCTGCCCCCTCTTGCCACACCCTTCCTAGTCCAGGAGACCCTTGCCCTCAGCCCCACCTCACCCTAGCAGTGAGCTCACCTGGTATCATATTTGTTGGTCCCCACATCAAACTTGAAGGTGGGTGCGAAGTTGAGGGGCCCCTCCTGGAAGCCCTTCAGGATGGGCCAGGTGTTCTTGGCCATGTTGAGCTGTGGGGGTCCAGAAGGGCAGAACTAGACAGAAGCCTGAGCAGATAGATCTTTTCCCAATTTCCCGCATCCCCAACCCAAGCGAGGGGGCAGGGCAGGTGAGGGCGAGGACCATAGGCTACCATCCAGGTGTGTCCTGGGGCGCGCTTTTGTGCTTAGGGGTTTGGGGTGCGGTTGGGATCTCGCACCTGGTCCTTCTCCCAGAGCTGGTGGAGCTGGTCGCTGTCGATGGCGAACTTGACAAAATGCAGATCATAGCTCTCGATGCGGAAGTTCAGGTCCCCGAACCAGAAGACGAGGCTGCTCGGCGGCGGGGGTGGGGGTGGGGGGTGAGGGTCGGTGGGGTCCTTCGGGGTGGAAGGGTTCAACCTAGGCCCCTTTCCCACCTCCATTCAGCCCTGCGGTACCAGCCTCCAGCCCATCAGAGGGGCGGGTCTGAGGCCCCGCCCCTGCCCCGGTAGCCCCGCCCAAGTTCCATTTGCCCCCGCCCCGTACTCGTGGTCTAGGATGCCGTGAGCGCCGGGGCCCTGGAACTGCTGGAGGCTGAGAATGGTCTGGAAGTTGTCCTTGCGCTGTTCTGCCTTGTCCATGTGCGCCGGCAGGTGGCAGTTCAGGAAGCAGAGCATGTGTCCAAAGGCTGCCAGGCGCACGCTCACTCCGCCCTTGTTGCCCTAGGGAGGCAGGGGTGGGCGGGTCAGAGGCGGAGCCCAGGCAAGGAGGTGGGCCACGGGGGCGGGGCGTGGAGGGGGCGATCCAGGGACAAAGAGCAGAACCCTGCGAAGGGTTGGGGCCTGAAAGGGGCGAGTCCTGGAAGAACGGGGGTGGGGTGGGATTTGGGGCGGCACCTGGGGAGGATTCGGGCCAAGGGGAGAGAAGCGGCTCCTGGAAAGGGACCCTGCCGGTGGGTAGGGGGAAGGGGGCTAAGATCTGGCCCCGTTCCCGCGCTTACCCAGTAGCCGCCCAGGCCCGTGCGCGTGCAGTCGGTCTGCACGTCCCGCAGGAATGGCAGATGGAAGTACTTGGCGAACAACAGTAGGATGACGCCCTGCATCCGCACAGTGCTCACCTGTGGCGGGGGAGGCGACAAGCTGGGGACAGGGAACCACTCCCCCGGCCCGCCCCTGCCTTCTCCCTGGACCTTAAAGTTTCCTCCCATTTCACGGACCCGCTACAGAGGCCCAGCGGGCCCCACAGAGTCAGGACACAGCCAGGGCCAGATCAGGGGCTGAAGTGGGCGTTACCAGCACGAAGTTGAAGGGCCCCAGTGCGTCCATGAAGAGCTCGCTCCACTGGTCCGTGAAGAGCGCGTCCTTGAGCCGTTTGTTGATCATGGAGTTCACTTCCTGCAGCCTGGGGAGTGGGGGAAAGCCGTCGGGGTTGGGAGGGGCGCCCTAGAGGTTCCCATGGGTGGGGGATTAGGGAGGAGGCCCGAGGGGACCCCGGGAGGGGGTCCGTGCGCCCTGACCCCTCACCCTATGGCGATCATGTCGGCGCCATCGCTGTCATCGCCGCCGCCCAGGTGGAGGAGGGACGTGACATCGTCGGGGGGCATAGCGGTACCCACATTCCAGGTGACCACAGTGATCCTGGGGGCGGGGGCATAGGAGGGGTTACTGCTGGGCAACACACCCCTAACTCTCAACCCCTCTTGAATAGGGCTTTCTCTGCGGAAATAAACTGAGGCAGGGGGTGGGTGTAAGCCCTCAGAAGTGCCCACAGGGGACCAGCATCCCTCCTTCCAGACTCTTCCTGGGGAGATCTATTGAGGCAGGGGTGGGCAAGTCCCTTAGGAGGGGATGATGTCTTCAGAGGGTCGCAGGGTGGGTGGGCCCCAGCTCCCCCAAGGACTTTTCTGCAGGAAGGTAAACTGAGGCAGAGGAGGGTGAGCCACCCTGGAAGATGGCTAGTCTCAGAGCTCAAGCCACAAAAACCTTTCTTGAGAGAGGGGCACCCTCACCGGAATCCTGGGTCACTCTTGCAGGTGGGCTGAGCTGACCAAGAAGAGGACGACGAAGTGGACGTAGAAGGGGAGGTGGTGACCGGCACTGGGGCTTCTCGGGGCTGAAGGCTGGGGCTCAGGTGCCTGCCAGGACTCACACCCTGGGTGCCAGGCCTGGGCAGGGCCATCTCAGGGGCTGGGGGAGCACAGGGGGAGCAGCTAGGGGAGCGGTTGGGGGAGCGGCTGGGAGACCGGGGTGGTTTGGGCAAAGGTGGCACCGTCTGGGCCGAGGGAGCCCCTGGCCTGAAGGTGGGGGACAGCAGTCCGGGGGAATGGGTGCCAGGCTCTGGAGGGCTTTGGCTCACATCCAGGGGTAGGGTCTGGGGTGGCCGGGGCAGGACAGGCTCTTCGGGGCTGCTGCGAGGGGCCTCGGGCCGGGCTCGGAAGGAGGGGGAGAGCCGGGGGTCTGAGGGGGCTTGGGTTGAGGATGGAGAGCCTGCAGGATCAGATGCCTGAGGACCAGGGGCATTCCTCTGTCTAGCAGGTGTCCATCCCACAGAGGCCGGGGCTGATGTCACAGATGCTGGAGTCAGGGTCTGTCCCTGAGAGGGCAACAGAGTTGGACTGGGCACTGAGGAAGGCTGGGAGGGGGGCGGCAGGGGCTGCTTCTCAGAAGCCAGGGTAAGGCTCAGATCTGAGGCTGCCAGTGCTGGCTTGGGTCCCACGGAGGCAGGTGGCACCTGCTGCTGGTCCTTGGAAGCCAGAGCCAGACTGGGCCCCAGGGTGGCTGGGGGAGATCTCGGCCCAGCTGAGGCAGACATCACCAGCTGTCCCAGGGATGTTGGAGCCAGGACGGAGCCTGAGGTCGCTGGGGGAGGCTTTGGCCCAGCCGAGGCCGACATCACCAGCTGGCCCACGGATGTCGGAGCCAGGCTGGAGCTGCGGCGGGCCGGAGCTGTTTTCTGGCCCCCAGGAGTGGACAGTGGAGCCAGGATGGGTCGGGGAGACGCCAGAGCCAGCCTCGGCCCCTCTGAGGAAGGTGACATAGCTGCTCGTGGCCCCAAAGGTGCCAGAGCCAACCTTGGTTCCGAGGGTAATGGGGTTGCATTTTCTTTCACCAGGAGCTGAAAACTTGAGTCCACCTTGCAGAGGACAAGTCAAAGACTCAGGGTGACCTGGCCAGGAGGTTGGGCCCCACCTTCCAAAGAGACCCAGCTCCTCTCTTAGAGGAGACAGGACACAGAGCCCTATCCCCTCCTTCAAGTCTGAAACCCCTTTCGCAGATGGAGAAACTAAGATCCCTACAGGAGAAGGAGATGAGGGAGAAATGGGCCTGAACCCAAGGGCTCTCCTTGCCTTCCTTGCCGGTACCCACTGCCTGCCCACCTTAGAGTGTTGGGTGGCTGCAGCCAGCTTCCCTGGGCACTTCTCCCACTGCAGTCCCTGCTGACCTCACCCCAGGTCTACCCATCGGGTCCAGTCTGTTAAATCCCCTTCCCTTCCTCCACAGTGCCCAGGAACTCTCAGGGTCCCCCCAAAACCTCCCAAACCCCTTGGCCACAGCCTTTCCTGTCCTTTCCACCCATTCCCAGTGCTCCATGCAGGGGCAAGAGCCCAGAGCTGGACTGGACACACAGATTCCATGTCCAGCTTCTGTGTGACCCGAGGCAAGCCCCTCTCTGCCCAGGGCCTCAGTTTCCCTCTCTGTAAAATGAAGGGGCTGAGTGAAGGGTCTGTGATCACACCATGTTCTGGGGAATGTTCTCCTCATATCCAGTGCATTTACGAGCCCAGCACTCACTAGGACTCCATCGAGCCCCATGGAATAGTCCCTTCTCAGCGAATGTGAATGAATCTAACACTCTGAGCAAGTTGGTCCTGGCACCTCTTTGTGCCCAAGTTTGTTTCCTCTTACCCCCTCACCCTCTCTCCCACCTGTGAGGACAGACAAGGAGACATATCCCTTTAGGTCTGGCAAGTGCCAGGGGATGAGCGGAGAGCGGGGCCGCATCTGTCTCCTGTTTCTGATGTCCCCTGGCTCAGAAGACAGGATGAAGTGTCCTTTCCCAGGGAGTGCAGAAGAAGGTCTGTACTCACCCTGGAATGACACTATCCCTGCCTCCAGAGATGCAGTTTTGACTGTGTCCCATGTCCTTCTTGGTTCAGAGAACCTGAAACTCCACCTCCACCTCCCTCCTTAAACTCAGCTCTTTGAGGCTGAATTTGGGCATCTTCCTTGGCTCTAAGTGCCCCACTGTGTGTTTCCCCCCACACTGCCACCTCCAGCACTAACAACTTAGACATCCCATATGTCACAGTTCTAGTCTTCAGGGACAAGCCCCCTCATTTTGTAATGGCTCAGAGAAGACAAGCAACTTGCCCAAGGTCACACAGCAAAACTGGAGCACAGTTGGGTTCCGGGTAGCACAGTCCACAGCTCCCCTGGGGGCCTCTGGAGATGGCTAACTCCATCTCTCTCTGGGTGTCCTGTCATTGTCCCCACCCCTCCGCCAGTACCCAGGTTACTCTCTTTGCCCAGCACCTACCTGGTGGTCAGAGGAGAGTGCCAACACCTCAGCCCAGGGCACCAGGGTACCTGCAGTGTGGGGGGGGGCAGGGATGGGGAATGGGGACCCTGGGTTGTAGGGGTCTTACCTTGGAGGGTGCCCCAATTTGAGAAACCTCATGAGGCATGGGCAGGGGACCCAGGCCAGCCCTGGTCCCCGACCTCCTGCTGCCTCTGCTGCTCTGGCCCTCCATGTCTGCAGCCCCCGGCAGCCCGGGCTCCCTCAGGCTCTGGCTCCAGCTCCTCCGCTCCCGGGAACCAGTGATGTCATCAGCCACTTCAACCTGCTGAGAATTTAAAGGTACAGGCGCCCACTTCCCAACTAGGAGGTGGCCAGGGCAAGGTGGGCTCCTCCTGGGGGACTCCCTGGCTGGCTACTCAGACTGGAATGGCCTTGGGGGTGGGGTGTGCTCACCGTTCTGCCCTCATTCTCCTTCCTGTAGGCTTGGCCAGCCCTTGCTCCGGGGAGGGGCATTGACACACCTGCGGGTGAGGTAGGGACAGGTGGCTCAGAGGTCGGTACCCTCTCCAGGGCCTCAGGGACACCTGAGGCTCCGCCCTGAGCCTGTGACTTTCCTGAGTCTCTGCCAGCTCAGGGCTTGCCTTGGCCCCCACCGCTGCCCCATTTTCAGGCTTTGGTGCCCCCCTCCAGCCCCGCCTCTGCTCTGTCCCTCCTATCTCCAGAGCCAGACACTCAGGCTCCAGCCACTGAGCCCTTTTCCATCTCAACCTCAGCAGCACTGGCCTCTCCTCTTCTTGCAGACACCTCGTCTCCGTCAGATGTCCTCACAGTCAGCCTTGTCCCAGTCCAGCTCCTCTCAGTGTTCCCCTTTCCAATGTTCACTGGGCATGATTTCAGAGGAGGATACACAAGCCTGGAGAAGGAGCTGGGCTTATTCAAGGTCACTCAGAGAAGGGGGAGGTCGTCTGAGTGTTAGTGAGGAAAGGGAGCTTCCACAGTAAGTGACCCAAGGCCAGCATGAGCCAATTGGAGTATCTGGGGAAGGGAACTGGGGTGGAAAAGGGGGAAGGAACTGGCAGGAAGAACAAAAACAGGCTCAGGATCTCCTTTGGCCAAGACCCAGCACAGGGTCTGGTACCCAAAAAGACTAGGAGAGTGTTGTTGAATGAATGAATGAGAAGAGTGAATGAGTCACTTAAGGGTCAGATTTGGTTAGGGATGTATAGCTGTGGTCCCTTCCCTCTACTTTCCTATCTGCTAAGCAGTCCTGAAACCCCAATTCTTCCAGAGTTGCTGGAGTGATCTTGGCCAGTTTAGGCAGAAAATGTGCAGAGTTCTGTGCCTAAAACTCCCAATTGGTCAGCAGTCACCTCTACATACTCATGGGTCTATGTGGTCCTCTCCATTGAAGGTCATGGACAGATGCCTTGTCCTCCTCTCCTGGATAGACTTCCCACCTCTGCTTGACTGTCTTAGTGTCTAGTCTGTGTGTCTAGGCCAGCATCTCTGTGAGGCTGAAATTTGCAGGGGCAGAGACCCAGGCCATACTAGTGCCTTGGGGTAGAAAGATTTGTGGATGGTGATGGTGGAGGTGATAACAGTGGTGATGATGTAGTAGTGGTGCTGATGATGTTGGTAATTAAGACTGGGGATACAGAGGCTTCCAGTGGTGGTGGAGGTGGAAGAGGCGATGGTCCTAGCAATGGTGGAGGAGATAGTGATGGTTCGGATAAATGGGGATGGTGGAGGTTATTGACGATAGGGAGAATGGAGATAGCAGAAGTAGAAGGGGTGATGGTGCTGGCAAAGGTGGAGATGACAGTGATGGTTCAGATGAATGAAGATGGTGGAGATGATGACAGGGATAGTGGAGACAGCGGAAGTAGTAGAGGTAAAGGTGCTGGCAATGGTGAAGGTGATAACAAGGGTACAAATTATGGTGAAGGGGGAGGTGGTAGAATGAACGGGTGGTAGTGATGATGTTGACGGTGATAGTGAAAGTAGAGGAGAGGTGGACAGAAGAGACGATGAGTATAGAGTTGGTTGTGGAGTTGCAGGTGAAGGGGGTGGGGGTGGTGAACGGAGGAGGTGAGAGTGGACATGGTGGTGGTGCTAGGACCACCAGAAGGGGAAGGAAACTTTGAACTCACCCTATCTAGAGCTCTGACTCTTATTTGACAGATAAGAAACCCGAGGTCCCCAAGAGGATTGGACTTCTGATGCAATCCCGGAAGGGGTGGGGGTACGGATCCAGGCCCCTGGGACCAGTCCTAGGGCTCAGCCCAGGACAGGGGCAATAATGCCCTTTGGAAGTGAATCAAATCCCATAAAAATGAGCATGCAAAGCGCTCCTCCACCCCAGCAGAAAGAACCAGGATTTTCCATCATGTCCCCTCCCTGAGCTTAGACCCTGCAAGGGACATTGTTTCTGGCCCTGCTACTGACTTACTTGGGCAAGTGACTCAGATTCCTATTTGTGTAAGGGAGATAAAAACAATAGATAGCTCCAAAGATTGCCATGAAGACTAAACAAGATCATGCGTGTGAGGTGGTTAGCACAGGCAAAATCTCTGGAAAGGCAGCTGCTACTGTAAGTTGTTTGTCATCATCACCATCACCATCATTACCCAGCTTGCCCATTTGATGGATGCCAAAACTGAGACCCGGAGTGTTTGCATGCTTGCATGCCTGGAAGCAAGGGGAAGGGGCTCTGAGACCCAAGCCTGGCCTTGCCAGGGGAAGGGGGTGGAGGGGTGGACCCCGGCTGAGAAGGGAGTGGTTGGAAGCTATATTTGAGCTCCTCGTGTGATGACTAAGAAGGTTGATAACAGGCTCTGGGGCTCAGGGCGGCAGGCTGGGGGCAGCTGCCAGGGAGAGCCGCCCCCCTGGAGACGGCTGTCTCCGGAGGCCCCTCCTGGGTCCCTCCCTTCCCTCACACTGAGTGCCAAGGCACAGAGTACAGCTCGCCCAGCCTCTCTTAGAAACTCTCAGTGCCATCCTTCTGACTGTTTGGGGCAGGGAGAGGAAGGGAGAGAGCTGGTGGTTGGTATAGATGTTCTCAATTACTCTCCGTAGGAACCCTGTGAGGTTTGGGAATAAGATCTCCATTTGACAGAGGAAGAAACTGAGACCCAGGGATTGCATAGCCAGTAGCGGACAGAGCATGGGTTTCCAGGCAGGTGATGGGTAATTCTCCCCCAGACGGAGAAGGTGACTGTTGAACCCCTTCTTTGAAGGAGAGCCCATGTTGCCAAATTGAAAAGAGAAGAAATATCCCAGGAAGCAGAGGGAGCAGCAGATGCAGTCATGGAGTGTGGAAGGTTCCGGCTGTGAAGGGATGCAAATTTTG
Source organism: Tolypeutes matacus (assembly GCA_026826555.1). Lineage (NCBI taxonomy): Eukaryota > Metazoa > Chordata > Mammalia > Cingulata > Chlamyphoridae > Tolypeutes > Tolypeutes matacus. Next base: position 3,363,210 of record JAKSZT010054517.1, on the reverse strand, counting down.
GACGCGTGCCCCCCTGGCCCTTTTGGCTCAGACTGAATACACCAGGAGCAGGGAATAGGAGAGAAGTCTTTCTCCTTCCTCTTTCCTCCTCCTCTCCCTTGCCCTGCTTCCCTGGGGTGCCTGAAGATGCCAATCCCCCCCCACACACACACATACACACACTCAAGTCCATCATGAGGGAATCAAGCTCGGTCGCCACCATCTCAAGGTATAGAGTGTGATACGGAGTACTGTGGAAAGGTGGAAGAGGTAAGCATCGGGGAGGGCTTCCCGAGAAGGAGGTATTCAGGACATAGAGGAGCATTCTTCCTTCCAAGACTCTACTCCAGGGCTCATTATTAGTAACAAAACAACATGTTCTGTCACTGGCCTCTCATTCCCAGCCTCTGGGACAGGTATCATCCTCGCTCCCCATTCTGTCCCCTAGGAAATGGGCTCAAGGAGGAGGAGTGACTTTCCCAAGGTCACACAGCTGGAGCAGAGCTCAGGCATCCCTCCTCTCTCTTCTCAGCTCCCCCTCCTCCCAGGCAGCCCGGCACCCGCTGTCAGCTGCTCTGAAGTGAGCAGCTATTTTTATTCTGGTGCGAGGGGATCTCGGGCAGCAGAGCCATGTAGGTTAGAAGGCTCTAGGACACCCGGCTTCAGCAAGCAAGGGGAGTCTTACCACAGAGACTGGGGTCAACCATGCTTGGCCAGGGGCTCTTGTTTCTTGCAGGAAGATCTGCCGAGGGCTCCCATGTCTCCAGAAACTTCTTTACTGGGGCTCAGAACAGAGCATGGAGTCAGACTAAGCCCTAATTGTGGCCTTGATCCTAGATCAATTGAGCCCTGATCTTGGTGTTGACTGGGTCCTGACTCCATGCCAAGATGGGCCTGTACCCCAGTTCTAGATCAAACTCTGACTCTACTGAGTCACATACTGAGCCCTGATCTGAGCCTGACAAGGCTGATCCCAGTTTGAGGCCTCGATTCTGGACCCAGTCTGAGCCCTGATCCTTGCCTAAGCTCTAGTCAGTAGTTGAAGTCTAACCCCAGTCCAGACTAACCCTTGATCTCAGACTGAGCCCTGACCCCAAATCTAGACTGAGCTCCTAGCCTAGTCATTGACTGAATCCTTACCCTGGACTGAGCCTTGACCCTGTATCATGTACTGAACTCCAAGTCTAGTCACACTGCTGAGCCCTGACTGCAGACCATGCCCTGACCCTGTACCCCAAGCCCAGTCATTGACTGAGCCCTCACACTGGTCACAACTGAGTCTTTTTTTTTTTTTTTTTT
>JAKSZT010054517.1:3299129-3361532 GCA_026826555.1 Tolypeutes matacus | reverse complement strand
CCACAGGGCACTGGGGTTTGGCTCTGTCGGTAGAAAAACCACAGGCTCCATGGGTCTCTGGTTTTAGCCACTCTGGGCCCTGGCTGGGGAGGGAGTGGGACAGAGGGAACCACAGTGAGTTACAGCCCATTATTTTTTTTTTAAAGATTTTATTTATTTATTCATTTATCCCCCCCTTGCTGCTTGTGCTCGCTGGGTCAGGCAACCACGCAGTGCGGGCGGGCCCGCCCTCACCATGAGGCCCCGGGAACCGAACCCGGGGCCTCCCATATGGTAAACAGGAGCCCCACTGATTGAGCCACAGCTGCTTCCCCCTTGGTCACATCTTAACACAATGCAGGGAACTGGTCTGATACTGTGGAAAAGAGAATGGAGACGGTGAAGATCCTGGTAACTTTGTCAACCAGATCGAACCTCACCTGAAGTCCTCCCTGCCAATGGACTTTTTATTACTTGAGCCAACAGATTCTCTTTACTGTTTAATCCAGTTTAAATAGGGGTTTCAGTGACTTGCACCCTGGAGCATCCCAACTCCAAACTGATATTTCTGTTTCATAACTTTGGTTTTTTTGTGGGTTTTTTTTGCTGTTAATATGATATCTGTGGGGAAGCGGCTGTGGCTCAATCAGTAGGGCTCCCGTTTACCATATGGGAGGCCCCGTGTTCAGTTCCCGGGGCCTCCTGGTGAAGGCAAGCCCGCCCGCATGGCGTGGTTAGCTGACCCAGCGAGCACAAGCAGCAAGGGGGGGATAAATGAAAAAATAAATAAAATCTTTAAAAAAAAAAAAATGATATCTGTGAACATTTGCCCTGTCGATCCACACCATGTTACATCATTTTTTTTTTTCCCTTCCCTTTTAAGATTTTATTTATTTATTCATTTATCCCCCCCTTGCTGCCCGGGCTCGCCAGGCCAGCCAACCACGCCGTGCGGGCAGGCCTGCCCTCACCAGGAGGCCCCGGGAACCGAACCCGGGGCCTCCCACATGGCAAACGGGAGCCCCACTGATTGAGCCACAGCCGCCTCCCCATGTTACATCATTTTAAACAACTGTACAGTTATCTATTCTTTGAAGGTATGATCATTTATGTAAAATCCTCTGCTATGACATGCTTAGGTTGTTTTTCCAGTTTTCACCAAGATAAACAGTGCTTCAATAAACAACCTTGACCTAGCAATTGGCACATCTCTGATGATTACATTGGAACAAATTTTGAGTAGTGGAATTACTGGGTCAAACAACCTTTTTAGGGTTTTGATTTACTGAGCCAAGTTGCCCTTTGGAAAGCTTGGATGAATTCACACTTCCACAGCAGTAAATAGGGTGTTAGACATAGCCTACCGTGTAAACAGTCTGGACAGAACCAATTATATTTACACTGTCCTCGGGCATTTATAGGCATGAATATTAAATAGCAGCTCTAAGCCTATTATTTCTCTATCTTTACAGTCAAGTCAGTGAACGAGAAGTAGCAGGGTGCAGGCAAAGGGCTCTGTGCAGAGCTGACATCCATTAGGCATAGTTGGCATTGCATCTAGAGTCGGCCAGACTTTTAAGGGCCCATGTTTTATTTATTTTTTATTTATTTAATCAGAAGGGAAAAAGAATAGAATAATAATAGTGAATAAATAAGAATCTACCCAGCTTGGATTATATTTGTCTTTACACCAAAGCTGTTGTAAAATCTTTTTTTTTTTTTAAATACTGGGGGCTGGGGATTAAACCCGGGACCTCACATATGGGAAGCAGGCAGTCAACCACTGAGCCACCTCGCCTTCCCTGAGTTGGTTTTTTTTTCATTTGTTTTGCTTGTTTTTGTTTTGTTTTTTTCTAAGAGGCACTGGGAACCAACTCTGGGACCTCCCATGTGGGAAGGAGGAGTTCAACTGCTTGAACCACATTCTCTTATCTAAAATCTATTTTATTATTATTTTATTTTATATCCTATTTTTAATGGATGAAGGGGCCCAGGCAGGCAAAAATGCTAGGGCTCTGGAAAGTCATAATGCATGGCTGGCTCCACATTGAGAAGGATTTTCTGAGTTCCAGTCTAGATTCAGGGTGAAAGAGCACTGTGATCTATTCCCTGTGTTGCCTGCATTAGAGGGAGAGTGTCATTCTGATCTAGTCATCTTTGTTCTGGTGACACAAGCACAGTGATTTTTGTGGGTTCAAATCCCAGACTCACCAATTTGATCCTTTTGCCTTTTTTTTTTTTTTTTTTTTAAAGATTTTATTTATTTATTCATTTATCCCCCCCTTGCTGCTTGTGCTCGCTGGGTCAGCTAACCACGCCGTGCGGGCGGGCTTGCCTTCACCAGGAGGCCCCGGGAACTGAACACGGGGCCTCCCATGTGGTAAACGGGAGCCCTACTGATTGAGCCACAGCCGCTTCCCATCCTTTTGCCTTTTTAAGCCTGTTTTTTAATCTCCAATACGAGGCTCTTGGGTCTTTGTGAGGAAAGGAATGAAATAAAAACGAAAGCTAACAGATACTGCTTTAGAGAGTGTTATGTTTGTGTGGGGTGTGGTGGGAGGTGTGGGAGGTGGGCAACATGGGAATCCCAGTGGGTTCCGTGTAATATTTTGGGTATCTAAGCACCTCTTAAAATATATTTATATATATACATAAATAACATTTTTGTAAGCAAATGCACATATATGCATATATATTTATATATCATTTTGCAAATGTTGGTATGTATTGTGAAAATTTTGATTTTTACCCACAATAAAAAAAAATTAAAAAATAAAATAAAATAAAATAGAGTGTTATGTGTAGTAACTTTTTTATTCTCCCAAAGCCCACGGGGTAGGGAATATTCCTATCACCATAACGTGAGCTCCGGAGACTCGAAACCTTGATGGGAATTTCTTCCCGAGAAATAAAACACAAACAAGGATCCCCCACCCCAAGCCTCCGTTTCCTCAACTGCAATTCGAGGGTTTGGCCCAGAAATTCCCGCGTCGATCCACGTCCCTCCCGCGCCCCCTGCCGACCTGAGGTGGCGCTATCCGGCCGCATCCTGCAGGGGAGTCCACGCTGTCTGTCGTCAGGAGGCAGCGTGGACACTTGGGACTCAGGAAGTGAAGGCTGGAGGGCCAGACAGGAACCCGGACCGCGCCAGGAGCAGGAAGAAGGACCCCAGACAGGCCTTAAGGAGCCCAGGCGCCGGGGCGGGAGGGCTCGAGGGCGTGGTCTCTGCGGCCCGGGAGCCTGGAGCAGGGGCGGGGCCAGTCCCCGGGGCCAGACGTGGCGCAGCGGCCGCGCGGTTCGCGTCCAGCCTGCGGATTCTCTCCGGGCGGGTCCCGATGGGCCTCCTGCTGCCTCCCGCGCTCCTGCTGCCGCTTCTCGCCGCGCTCGCGGCCCCCGCCGCCGCCGCCACCCCCACCACCTTCCGGCCCGACTGGAACCGTCTGCGCGGCCTGGCCCAGGCCCGGGTAGAGGTGAGCGCCCCGGCCCCCAATCCCCCGACTATGGCTCCACAACCCTGCGGCCCCCTCGACCAGGGATCACCGCCCACCCCGGCTCCAGGACCATCCCGAGTTCTCCCAGGCTCTCTCTCCGGCTCCCTAACCCCAGGGTGCCTGGGCACCCACCGTGGAAACTCGAGACACTCTACCTTGAGGCCTGGAACCCCTCTTCAGCTCCCCGTCCTGCCGGACAGCCAGCCGCCATTAACACAGGCCCTGCCCCACAACTCTTCTCCCGTCCTGGGACTCCCCCAAATCTACCTTCCCAACTCCACATCCTCCCCATCACTCTACTTTTTCCTCGAATTCCTTCCCCACACCAGTTCCACGGCTTGGGGTTTTGGAGGGTCTCTCTTCACCTGGGAAAGAGATTTTCTGGTGTCCCCCCCCCCACCCCACCCCACCACCACCCCACCACCACCATAAAGGAGCCAGAAGGGATCTGGGATCCTCATTGCCAGCACTTACTGTGTAGACTTGACACCCCCACCCCATCCCCACTCCCACCCCCACCACCCCAAACGCTGGGAAATTCCCTGCCTCAGTCTGCCTTGCTGTGTGGCTTGGACCATCACAGCCCCTCTCTGAGCCTTAGTTTTCCTTCTGAGAAGGGGACAGGAGGATGCCAGGTACTGGAATGGGTAGTCCCAGAGTCTGGACTGCTGCTGGGATGTGCCTCCCCCGCCCACCCCATCAGCAAGGAGGGCAGAGAGGAGCCCTCCCAACCCCCATTTCAGTAATGCAACAAGATGGTCCAGTGGGACTGGGCCGCAGGTGGCAGGGAAGGCCAGCTCTGAGTGGAGTGGGGTAGGCACCAGATGACAGTTGTCTTTAATAGGTGCCCCCAGGGCAGTTCTAAGCTGTCTCCTTATGGTTTGTCTCTACCTTGAAGTTCCGGGAGCCAAAGGCCAGGCCTAGGTCTCTGCTGCCTGAGAGGCTCTTTTCTTTTGGGCATTGAGAGGATGTCAATGAATCAACAGTCAGCGTAGGCAAGAGCCCTGAGGCCGGCAAGCCCCATTCGTGTCTCTGCCTTTGCTCCTCTTTTTCCCTGGGTGACCTTAGGCCTCAGTTTCTGCATCTGTATAACAGTGCCCCATATGCCACAAAGGCCCTCCATCTCCTTCACAACCTGGGAACTGCTTCTCCAGGGTTAACTCACAACCTGGCCCAAGTCTGAGTTGAGGGTGAAATGGCCTTTGGGGTGTGGTTGGAGCAGATGTGGGGGCTCCTGACCTACACCATTTTGTCCCCCTTCAGACCTGTGGGGGATGACAGCTGAACCGCCTGAAGGAGGTGAGTTTGAAGGAAGGGTTCCCCAGTCTTGAGTCCCTTGAGGGGTGGAAACATGGTCCCAATGATTGGGTGGGGGAGAACCCATGGGCTGGGGGTCAGAAGCCTGTGTGACTTCACTGGGCTTGAGTTTCCCCAGGGCGATGGAGTCATGTTCTCTGATGCTCTGGTTCCTTCCCAGGTGAAGGCCTTCGTCACCCAGGACATCCCATTGTAGTATCCTTCCTCTCTTGTCCTGGGGGAGGGAGAACGGGGAGGGAGCCTGGAAGAATCTCCTTTCCCTTAACTTCAGAGATAGGGCTAATGTTTTCCTCTGACGAGAGGAATTGAGGAGTCTGAGGTGGTCTCTGAACAGGGCAGCCTCCAGAGATTGATTGGCGGTGTCCGCCTCAGGTACCGGAATAGAGTGAGGGACCTTTTCATCTCTGAGTCCTGATTTCCTCCGGTGTAAATGGGGATCCCCGACCCGCCCGGGGAACAAAGTAAGCGCTCAGCGAAAGGCGGCTGTGCTGTTCACATCAGCAAGCCCCGAGGGGTCCTGCCGCCTCTGCCCACCGCCACCCCCTTAACACCGCCCCCAGCCACAACCTGGTGATGAAACACCTCCCGGGGGCCGACCCCGAGCTGGTGCTGTTGGGCCGCCGCTATGAGGAGCTGGAGGTGAGGCGTCTGGGAACGCGCGGGGGGCGGCCGAGGGGCGGGGCCCGGCGCGCTCACCCCGCCCTTACCCCCACCCACCCACCCATCCCGCCTCAGCGCATCCCACTGAGCGACATGACCCGCGAGGAGATCAACGCGCTGGTGCAAGAGCTCGGCTTCTACCGCAAGGCGGCGCCCGACGCGCCCGTGCCCCCCGAGTACCTGCTGGCGCCCGCTAGGCCCGCCGAGGGCGAGCCGGACCGCGCCGACCTGTAGGACCCGGGGGCGCGGCGGAGGTGGAGCCACCCTGCCCGGAGACCGAATGAAGCGCTCAGCGGCGCGGGAGCATCTCCCTCGCTGGGGGCCGACGCCCCGTCCCGGGGTCGGCGTGGGTGAGGTTGGGGACCCCCTCCCCAACCCCCTTTCTCCCCTCCCTAGCTCCACTAAACCCTCTTTCGTCTTCCTTGAGGCTCGATTCCTGCCTTGCTGCGGGCGGGTGGGGAGGGAGGTCCGAATCGGCGTCCGCGGGGATCCTCGTCTGCCTGGCTCTGGCCGGGCACACCGACCCGAATCTCCCTCCATCCAACCCCCAAGAATGGCAGAGTGGAGTCAGGGTCGTTGAAAACCAAATAATTTATCGAAACGCTGCGTGTGTTGGGGTGGGGGTGGGGTGTCGCGACAGACAGGGCAGCGGTGGGCAGGCGCACGGGGAGGGGGCGGTGCCCGGGGCTGCGGGAGCGGGTGCGGGCGGCACCTTGGGGTGCCGGCTGGGAGGCCTAGACGTTCTTGCCGCGCAGGCGCAGCTCGTGGCGCCGCAGGTGGTTGTAGAGCGACTGCACATAGGTGAAGACGCACTTGGGGTCGGGCTTTTTGCCCATGATCATCATGTCCTCCACCTCCACCAGGGGTACGCAGTCCACCAGCATCCTGCGGGGAGGGGGCACGGGGGTGGGTGTCAGCGCCGGCCACGCCCCTCTACCCCGAGGCCCTTTCGTTGCCGCAGCCTGCCAGGTCTTCCATAAACTCGACTCTTGACCGACAGAATAGGAGGGGAAAGCCTTCCGGAAAGGCTCCACTCACCCAAGCCTGGAAGCACCTCCGTGGGGAGAGGGGCCAGGCAGGTGGAGGCAGCGATGGGAAGAGGACAGAGTGCAGGGCTGAGTCCGGGTGGATAACTTTCCAATCAGCCCCAGGAGGTCCCGGCTCCAGATCCCGCCCACGTTCTCTCTCTGGAGAGCCGCCTCCTGCAGGCCACCTCAATGGCACATCCAGCCATCACAGGCCTTTCAGCTGGGACTGTACTATGGAGGGGCCTCACCACTGGCAAATCTTCCTCGGCGACCAGTACGGCCCCCGGTGTCCCTCTGGGTCCCTGAAGATGAATCCACCTGCTGCCTGGCCTGGTCCTTCCTGCTAAGAGGCCCAGGAAGTCACACCTCTACCCCTGGGACATCCTTGCTACATGAGATGGAGGCCAGGCAGTGTGAGGGGGAAGCTGGTTCTTTAACCCTTATCACCTGCCTCCGGTACTGCAGTAGAGACAGGTGAGGGTCCCAGCCTTGCTTGGGGCAGGGCCACCCTTCTGTCCATCCCTCAGAGTGCTTTGCTGGCTGCACTTTACAGAAAGGGAAACTGAGTCACATAGAAGAGGAACCGTTTCAAGCTTCACAGGTTCAGGGCGGACCCAGTGGAAGCCTGGCCTCCAGCCCTGGAGCCCTCTTCCCACTCTCGGGGGGGGGGGGGGGGGGGGTTGTGGCTGCTAAGCAACTGACAGCCCCAGAGCTGGAGTTAGAGTTGGCTCCTTGGCTTCATTTCCCCTCCTCTCTTAGAGCCTGCCTTGCTTCCTGCTGCATCTTCCACACCTGACACATAGTAAGCCCTCAGTCAGTTGAATGAGTGTTTCCTTTGGCAGGAATTGCTCCTATTTCTGATGGTCTAGGACCACCTCCTATCCTGTACCTTTCTGGTCAAACCTAGGACAGTGGTAGGGCAGAGACCTATAGGACTGGTACCTATTCTCTATCTCACATGGATTCCTTCAGGGAAGAAGCTAGGGAGGCAGGAGGCTTCTGTTTCAGCTTAGGCTCTACCCCTGCCCAGCTGTGGATGCTAGGTAAGGCCCTGCCCTGTTCTGTGACTCGGTTTCCCCATCTTTATAACAGTATAGTCATTCCCCTCATTTGAGATCTTGGAAGCACTCAGGATGAGTGAGGGGTTCCTAGCTCTGCTGCTGATGTTCTCTGTGCCCTTGGGGTCGTCCCTGCACCAGACTGGGCTTATTTCCCAAGCTGTCCCATGGCAGAGAGGCAGCCTTTCTCTGCAGAGGCTTCTTCCAGCTGTGGCTATCTCCCCGGAGGATCCTGGCCTCCTCCCCCCAACCTGGAGCTCCCTTCCACCCCTGGTGCCTTCCCTAGAGACCTTATAAAGCCATTGTTTACACTGGGGCTCAGGGCTCAGGGCTCAGGCTGCCCCAGCGACAGGCCAAACACCAGGCAGCTCGAGCAACAGCACAGCTGAGTCACACTTTCCAACTGGATCCTGGCCGGGCCGGGCCCCTCTCCCTCCAGGCCGGCCTGCTGGGCACAGCTCCTAAGTCCATATATGACCTGGAGACAGCACCCAGCCCATCCTTTCCTCACCTGCACTGCTCCTCTGAGTAATATGTGTGGACATGTGGACCGCCTCCCACAATGGCTCCTGACGCCCAGGGGCATCCGAGTGCACTCCTAGCTCTGTCCCTGACTCATGTTAGTTACATGGAGCAATTCCCTCCCTCCCTGTGGGCCTCTGTTTTTCCTTTGTTATATAAAATAGGTGGGAGAGCAGCAATGGAGCAAGGAAAAGAACCACTGAACAGGGAGTCTGGAACTCGAGTTTCTGGCCCCCGTTTCTGACCTAACCCCCCCGCCCCCCCCCTGAGTTTCTGGTCCTTAACAGGGCAGTTAGTTCAGGATCTGATTTCTCCACCGTGGCCCTGAGGTGAGAGAGGAGATGCCACTGCTGACTTGGGGATTCCTCAGCCAGAAACCTCTTCCGGTTGAACCAGCACTGCTCTTGAGCCCCTACCTTGGAGTATGGCACCACCAACTCCCCAAGACCTAAACTAGAAGCCTAGGAGACTTCCTTGACCCTCCCTCTCTCTCCCAGAGCCTGGTCCATCTGGAAGCCTGTTGCTTCTGCTTCTTAAACTGCTCCAGCTGTCTAGTCCCATCACCCTCCACCCCTTCCCTCATCCTGACCCCATCTGAGGATTGTTCTAGAATGCTAACCTGACCACATCCTTCCTCTGTTTAGATACCTTTCATGGCTCCTATTGTCCTCAGGGGGAAGTTTAAACTCCAGACTGCGACCCCCTTCTCCCCACCCCTCACACCCAGGCTAAACTTTCTTCCTTTCCTGGATATACCATGCTATTGTTCTCTCTCCCTCCCTGCAGCTCTGTTATAGGCTGATCCCTCTGCCTAGAATTCCCTCTCGCTCCATTAGCCTGAACTTGTTTGTGCCTTTTTTCAGACACTGTCCTGAGCCTGCAGGCCAGGCCAGGTGCCTTCTCTGGACTCCCCTGTCACAGTCCCACTCACCAGACTCATCACTGCCCATTGGGGAGAATGGTCTCACCTGCTAGGTCCTGAGCTACCGGATGGGGTCTCCCTGCCTCCCCCCACCTCCCGGGCCCCTCTCTCTGCCCTGCTGAGTAGATTCTGGCAAAACGAGCAGGTGGACAAGGCAGCGTTTCTCACCGTGGGGCCTCGAGCAGGGGTTAGGACTTTTTGGTTTTTACCAGCCCCTTCTGGACCAGACAGCGGTAGAACTCCTGGATGTACGTGTACACGCACTTCCAGTCAGGCTCTCGAAGCCGCACCATGTCCTCTGTGTCCAGGAGCTGCGGGCAGTCCGCATGGGTCCTGGGGAGGGTAGGGGGCCGGGAAGGGGCAGGGAGATGGGCCCAGATAGGAAGGTGGGGGAAGAGGCAGAGAAGAGAGAAGGGAGAACAGAGACACACACACAGAGACATGAATTCAGTTACGTTCTCAGTGCTGCAGCCTGCCAGCCCCCCCCCGCATGCCCCCTCCCCATTGTGGACGTGCCGCTCACTACTGGTCACTAATAGTGTGCAATGCAGACGGGTGGGGGGGCAGACCAGTCACAGGTGCAAAGAACTCTTGGGGCAAGCGGGAACACGGGGTAGGGGTAGGGGCAATGGCGCTGGGGTTGGAGAGGAGGGCTGTGCCCCGGGGGGTGGGAAGGGAGGGGGCAGTGAGGGAGGCGTGAGAGGAGGTGGGGGGAAGAGGAAGAAATCTGGGGGAACCAGGAAGAAAAGGGGAGAGAAGGAAAGACAGATGGAGGAGGGTGCTGAGAGTGAGGTGAGCAGATGGGGCAACGATTCCAAAGTGGAGGGCTTGCCGATGTCCTATATAAGCCTCTGGCAGCACCTATATAGGCTGGACGGGCACGGTGCCCGGGCCAGGAGCCTCCTTTTGGAATCTCCAGCCGGGATCCCGTGGGAGCAGGAAGCTCTGGTGACAGTAGGAGGAGAACAGGACAGAGAAAGAGAGGAAGAAGGGGCCAGAAGGAGGAAGGAGGGAATATGGACAGGGCCACCTGGTGGGCCTCAGCCTGGGCTGGAAGGCGGGCCTGCGGCTCCTTTGTTCCGGCGGCACCTGGCACGCTCAGCGGCGGGCAGGCGGGGTGGAGAAGGATGGGAGCTCTTGGGGAAGGCGGGGGTCTCAGCCACTGTCTGACAGTGTGGCTGTGGGCTCCAGGGGGCCTCAGAGCAGCTGGGCCTGGCCCAGATGCCCAGCCCCAGATGCCTGGCTGCCACCAGCAGGGCTGGGGCCCACACTTACTCAGCGGATGAGAAGGCCACCTCAAAGTTCTGGCGCCGGTTCTGTGGGCTGAGCTGCCCATAATCAAAGGCCTCGGGAAAGAAGTTGTGCACCAGGGCACAGAAGGCCATCCCATCACTCCAGCTCGAGGAGAAGTTCTGGATGTCCACATGCTAAGGGCAATGGGAAGGCTGGTCAGGACCCTGGGGGCCACCTCCCTGGTGCTTCCTACTCTCTGGCACTTTGGCATTCTGGGCTCAGAGAGGCCCTGGGGCTTGTCCAAGGCTGCACAACAGATGATCAGCTGGAACATAAGTCTTCTCCAACTCTGTCAACTCCACAGCTGTTACTTAGGGGGACAGAGCAACCGAGAGGCCCTGTGCCACCCAGCTAAGTCCACGGACATGCCCCCATTCACTCCTGCCCTGACCTGTAGGAAATGACCCAGCCCCAGCAGGAAGCAAGGAGAAGGGGACCCCAGGGATGGGCTCTGGCCCTGAGTTGTGGGCCCTGCCACTTATTCCTTTACTCTGGTGTCTGGGGGCATGTTATGTGTCCCCTTTTTAGGTTTCAGTTTCCTCAGTCCAAATGAAACTGCCTGACCACATGGTGAGAAGGAACTCTGCCACGAGGGAGATGCCTAGCAAGGGTCTTGGGCAGGCGGGGGGGGGGGCAGGGGGCGCTTGGTGACCTGGCCTCCCTAGGCTCACCTCGTAGCCACGCGTCTTGGCTCGGCACCAGTCCAGCAACATCTGCTTGATGCTGTTGGCATTGGGGACCCCGAAGCTGGTAGAGCGCTGCACGGCTACGCGGGGACTGCCAGGGCTGCTGTGGGGGCGGTGTTGAGAGCGGGGTCATAAGTTTGTTGGAGGCGTCACTTCAATTTCCCATGGTGGCGACCCTAGGATTTACCCCTTCCGAGACCTTCAGGCCCCGCCCACCACAGCCCAAGCCCGGCAGCCCCTGGCCCCGCCTGCCTCTGCCCAGGCCCCGCCCCTTGCGGGGCTCTTGCCCCGCCCACCACAGCCCAGCCGCGGGGGCAGTGCTCACCCCGCCGTGCCCTCCTTCTCCAGCTTTTCGATCATGGCCTTGCGTGCCTGGGAGGCCGACGTCTTGGGCAGGCTCTGAGCCTTCATCAGCTCTTTCTTCTTCTCCGCCTGGCGTTTCTCGAGCGCCGCGAGGCTGCCGGGCCGCGGACTGGCCTGGTCCTCGCGGTCGAAGATGCTGAGGGAGGTGAGCGGAGCAGGGGGGACGGCGGTTAGGAGGGCCGCTAGCTCCCGAGCCTCAGCTCCCGCTCGCCGACGGGAGGGGTCGTGCCACGCGCCAGACCACCCTCCCACCCTGTGGAGCTTCACGACCCGCCTTGCTGGCCTGAGAGGGTGGTATCCTCCACACCCATTTTACAGAGGAGTACGCTGAGGCTCAGACGACAGGAAGCAGGGAGCCAGTCCAGCCCCAGGGATGTTCTCTGAGAAGGCTCATTGAAAGGTCAAATTCTAGGTGAATTAGATTCTGAGCACTTACAACTAATCAAAATGCTGACCAGCATCATATTAGCAATAATCTTAATAATGGCTCTCATCTGTTGCACATTTCCCACGTGCATTTTAATCTTTGCAAGAAGAGAGAGGAACCCTTGCCATTTCCACTAAAGATGAAGAAACCGAAGTTCCTGGTAACAACTTGCTTAAGATCCCAGAGGGCACGAGGGGCAGAGCTGGGACTTGAATGCAGATCCCTCTGGCTCAGAGCTCCTGGCCACCCTGGGTTCCCAGCCAGGCTTTCCGACATCCTCTGTAACATGGGAGCTCAGCCCTCTCTCACTAGGCTAAGGTGTGAAGGCATTGCACGATCTGGGTTGAAAGTTTGCAGACATTGGGAAGTGGCGTTGCCGGCCGGCAGCTCAGTGTGGCAGGTGGGTCCTTCTAAGGGTTCAGTGCCATGGATGCCACTCAGAGCTGTGAGACCCTGAACGAGAATGTCTGGCCTCCCTACATCTCTGCCTCCCTTCCGGGTCCTGCGGCTGATGGTTGGGGGAGACTGCAAAGTGAGCAGGATGGGGATCTGGCTCCTACTCTGCCCCTCCTTGGCTGTATACCTGTCACCTCCTGGCACCTCTGTAGAACAGGTATGCGGCACAGACCCCTCTGTGGTCTGGAGGTGGGGGGAGCGTGCCTGTGCTCACCTGCCCATCTTCTTGGAGGAGGAAGAGGAGAAGGTCTTGGTTTGTACCATGGTGCTGCCAGTGCCATCTACAAAGAGGGGGCAGGGGAGCAGGGTGAGGCCCGGGCTGGGCATCAGGAATCAGGCTGGGGGGTTGTTCAAGGAGACGGTGGTAGCCACAGGTGGGGAGGAGAAAGTGACGGCTGGACAGAGAGACAGACAGGCGAAGGCACAGAGAGAGCTTGAGGTAGAGCCTGAGGAGGTGGTAGACAGGCATGGGCGATGCCAGGCGGCCTTACTCTCCGAGCGCCTCACGAAGCTCGACTCCACCGTGGTGGTGCGGGCCGTCCGTGTGCCATCATCTGGGGGGGAAGGCAGAGGGTGAGAGAAAGGGTGTGAGAGGCACAAGGGCCAGCAGGGAGGACGTGGGCCCACCCTGAGCCCCAAGCCCCGCTTGGTCCCTTACTGGAGTGGACAAGCCGCTCAGTCTTGGTGACGGTGCTGACAGCTGAGCCGTCGGCCGCTCGCTGGCTGTGCCGCGTGGTGGTCTCGGTGGCTGTGTTGCCACGGCTGTCTCCTGGCCGGGCCCGTGCCTCCTGCAGCCGCCGTTCCCGCTCCTTGTCCCGCTGGTCTGGGTGGGGGGTGCCCCATGCATAGCCGGAAGGGCCGCCAAATGCCCACACAACACAGACACACAGACACGTGGGGCACAGAAGATGGGGTGGGGGAGGTGGCTTGTTAGAAACACTAATGACATGGGTGTAAGGGCCCCTCTAGGAGCAGCTGGGGGTTAGGTGATAGCCATAAGTTGGCAGGGAGTGGGAAGGCGACAATGGACTCAGGCAGATACAAGGGATTATGGAGTAGTGGAACTCAAACGGGGAGTATTTGGATCCAAGAAGGGAGTTTCTGTGGGAGTAAGTAGCTGAGCCAAGAGGGATTATCTAGATCTAGGGAGGGAGGGGCTGAGGTCAGGGAAGGAGAATCTGGGTGAGGGCCATAGCTGGGTGGCACATCAAATGGGTAAAGGAAAAGGGGGAGAATAGTAGCTAGGGGAAGGGATATCTAGATCCAGGGAAGGAGTAATTGGAAGTACCTGAGAAGCATTTGGATCCAGGGAGAGAGTAGTTGAGAGAGAAGCTGGGGAAGGGAGTAACTGGGCCTGATAGAGGCAGAGGTAGCCATCAGTGGGCCCTGGAGGAAGTGGCTAGACTTAGAGAAGGAGTAATTGAGAGTATCTGGAGAAGCAGATGAATCTAGAATCTGAGGAGGTATGTATCTGGGAGAAAAAGTAGCTGTTCCAGGGAAGGCAATGCTGGGTGTTGGCAAGGCTAAGGTGGCCATCAGTGGACCTCAGTGGGAGAGGAGCAGCTGGGAGAAGGAGAATCTGGATTCAGGGAAGGAGTAGGTCAAAGTACTTGGAGAAGCAGTTGGATCAAAGGAGCGAGAGCTGGGAGAGAGAAGGGAGTAATTGGATCTAGGGAGGAGAAGAGAAGCTGGTTGGGGGCGGTAACTGGTGCAGCCATCAATGGACCCAGGAAAGAAGCCGCTAGGGAAGGGAGCACCTGGATCCAGGGGAAGGAGTAGCTAGGTGCAGGGAGGGAATATCTGGATCCAGCAAGAAAATAGCTGAGTGAAGAAACAGCTGGGTTCAGTCATGAAGAAGCTAAAAAGGGCAGTTGCTGAGCTGGAGTGGCCATGAATGGACCCCAGGGGGAGGGGAGCAGTTGAGGAATGGAGCAGCTGGATCTAGGGTAGGGCAGCTGGCTCTCTACCTCTCTTCTTTTGCCGGAGCTCACGTAGCACAGCCCGGATGAGCCGCCGCTCCTCAAAGTCCGTGGTCTGATCCAGCTGTAGACAGAGCCCTGGCATTGCCCACCTGGTGCTTGCTGGTCCCTGCCCCCTGCCGACCGCCAGCCCATCAGATCCGGCCATACCATCTTGTCCAGGACACCCTCATCCTCAATGGCCATCAGCTCCTCGGCGCTCAGTGGGCCTCGCCTCTCTGGTGCTTTGTTCACCCGGGCCTGCTCGGCACCGTTGGCAGCTTCCACCGCCCCAGAGTGGGGCTCTGCTGGCTCGGGCTCCATCTGCAGTCGGGGGTGGGGTGTGGGGAAGGCATGGGCTTTAAGCAGGGGTGTGGGTAAAACCAGGACCAGGCCCTGGAGCAGCTGGTACAGCCTTGGAAATAACCACTAGCCTGCCTGCCCGGGGATGGCCATGTTGGTCTCCGGCTCAGAGAAGAGGCACTGATAGCCTGTTGCAGGGGTTTCTCACATACCCAGAATCATATTACTACACTTAATAATGGCAATAATTCAGTAATAAACATTGTATAAACCTTAGGGATTTTACTGTCCCTATTTAACAGAAGGGAAAACCGAGGCTCAGGGCAACTGAATGATTTGCCAGTCTCTCTATAAGGGTGAGGCAGCCCATGGCTGAAGGTGGCCTAAGCCCTGAGCCTGAGTTCTTTCTGCTGCTTCACTCCCAGCCCCCTCCTACGCAGGCTCTGCTCTGTCCTGCCAGTTCCCAAGGTCCTCCTGGGCCAGTGCCCAGGCAGCACATGCTACCTCTCCCCAAGGGGGCTGGGCCAGGGCCCATAGGCCCCCGACCAGGTGTCTGGCTGCGGGTGCCCCGGAGCCAAGTCCTCTCTGAAGTCCTGCCTGTCCCTCCTTCCCTCGGCTCCCCTAACCCCCACCCCCTTCGGCAACCACCCTCTAAGGTTCTGCCTAGTCCCACTCAGGGCATCTCCCTAGTCCCCTGCAGACAAGTCCCTGGCCCAACTGTCACAGCCTCTCCCCTCCCAGCAGGGCCCCTCTGCCCGCCTATGAGGGTAAGGAGAGCCATGGTGGCAGCTGTTTCAGGGAGGCGGGAGTGGGGCTGGGGGCTGGGCTGCAGCCAGGGGCTACCCGGGCAGCCACCACGCATGCCCCAGGTCCAGGAACTTGGCACCTTCACGCCCATCTTGGAGCACTAGCGCCCCAGTCTCCTGGACAGATAAGTAAACTGAGGCTCAGAGCAGGTGGTGGCACACCTAAGATCACTCAGTAGGGAGAGAGCATGGCTCAGTACTACCCCTCCCCCCAGCCTGGAGGGACTTACAAGACTGCTGCTGTGGGAGGGACCGGTGGAGGAGCGGCGGCGGGTGCTGAAGGCAGGCGGGTGGGCCACGGGGGTCCCGGCATCCTCGGCCGCCTCGAAGAGGGCCTCGGGGTCGGCGGCGGCCAGGAGCAGCTCACTGGGCTCCAGCTCCTGCTCAAGCGGGACCCCCAGCCGCAGGCTCAGCACCTCTACCTGCCTGCCCAGTACATCCAGCCGCCGGGCCAGCACCGCTGTCTCTGCCCGCAGCTCTTCAGCTGCCCGGGCCACTGGTTCCACGGCTGTGGCAGCTGCCTCAGCCGCCTGGGTCACTGCCGCCCGGCCTGCCTCAGCCACTGCCCGCAGTTCCTCCAGCGCCTGGCCCAGCCGTTCCTCCAGGGCTGCGGCCAGCTCAGGCCCGGGCCCTGGTACCCCCGGCATGGTGCCGGCGGGGGCTGTATGGGGGTGATGGTGGGAACAGTGGCAAGGGCTGCTGCTTCTGGCTGGCAGTTGTCGGAGCCTTTGCAGCTGGCCCGAGGGCGAGGCAAGGGCAGCAGGGCCTGCTCCGCCCCTGCCGGCCTCCCAGCCTGCTGCCCGCCAGCTGGGGCTGTGGCCCAAATAGAAACCTATTCTGGGCTCCATGTGGAGGGGGTAGAGGGGGAGGGATGGCCTGCCCAAGCGGGTGGACGCCAGGCCTGGCCCTGGCCCTGCAGAGATCACAAACCCATGGCACTGCCAGGCTGCACGGGTTTTGAAGGATTACCATGGCCGGGGCCCCATGCTCACAGGTGGGGAAACTGAGGCAGGAAACGGGCCCGATTGGGCTACCGTCTGCAGTAGCTGGGAGGACCCAGGCCTCCAGATTCCAGAGCCCACAATACACCATGCTGCTTTAGAAAGCATTGGACGGATGGGGCAAACGGAGGCACAGAGAGGCGGACTGAGCAATCTGCTGTGACCAACGTCCCTCTGGCCTGCCCATGGTGCTCAGATCTAACCACAGACTTAGAGCAAGAGCATTTCAGGTGCATCATCTGCTCCCCATTGGTTCTAGGTGGGGAGATAGGCCAGATGGTGGTATGGGACCCGGGGCCCCTAACCTGAGAGCCTCAGCCGACTCCTCCCTACTCCCTTGGCAGAGGGAACTGTTTTTTGGGAGCAGAGAGGGGTGCCTTCTTTCCCTTCCCCTCCTCCTGTTACCCCTGAGAGAGCCCAAAGCTGGCTCCAGCCATCCCACCCCCGCCAGAGTCCTGTTCCGTCTCCGGCACAGCATATGGGCCATTACCTGGGCAGCCGGGTGGCCTGCTGGGGATCCCTTCCCCGGCTGAGCTCCCAGCTGGCCGGATCCCGGGCTCAGGAATGAATAATGGAAGGGTGTGGTGTATTCGGTTCCAGTGGCACCTGTGAGGCTGCTGTCTCACCTGATCGGTGGCCCCCTGCCTGCCCGTCCCCCATCAAGGCCTCTGCCCAGCCACCACATGGATGTTGATGCAGATGCCAATCAGGTACCTCCAGCCTCCTAACGGGCCAGGCCGAGCAGCTCTGAGCCTTGGGACTGACATCCAGTGTGGGCTAGGAGTTGGCTCACTGGGGCTGCCACAGGATGGGGGGCGGCGAGCCCCTACCGCCCTCCCTGAGCCTCAGTTTTCCCATCTGTTCAGTAGGAACGCACAGACCAATTTTGGATTAAGGATCCGAGAGCAGCTAAAGGCCAGCATTGAGTGAGCTTCTAGCCCACCTAGGGGCTAACAGGCTGGGGGTCTGGCTTTAGCTCTGCCACCAATGGGCTGGAAACCGTGGGCAGCCACCTTCCCTCTGTGGGCCTCAGTCCTTGTCTGTGCAGCGGGGAGGAGCGGAGCAGAGGAATCCTGTCAGCCCTATACCTCTGAGCAGTCACTGTGAGGGTGACGGATGCTGAGGCTGCTGGGGTGGGGGTGGGGGGGCGCTCTCACCTTGATGCTGCAGCCTCCCCGGCTGCCAGGAGAGGCATGACTGAAGCTGGTGACATGAGTGACGCTGCCCAGTCGAGCCAGGTTCCCGGGGCTGCTGACATGGGTGATGGTGCTTGTGCCCCGACTGCTGGTGCTGAAGAGTGTGGGAGGTGCCCGCAGCCCCAGCGTCAGCTCTGGTTGGGGGAGAAGGGCTGCTGTCAGGGTCAGGCAGGGTGAGGGCAGTGCCACCAACCCAGGTGGATGATGCTCCCTGGCCCCCAGTATGCCCCTGGAGACACCTTGAGCCCTGGCTGCAGTGCCAGTCCTAGGTGCAGAGCTGGGCATCTGCAGGTGCTCATCCCGGCAGTGGGAAGGCCTACCTGCCCTCTGGTTGCCGGTGGGAAGTAACACCCGGCCCGTGGACGCCTGGCCACGGCCATCCTTGATCTCGATGGTGAACGTGGTTTTCATGCTGCCCCCTGGCTCAGCAATGCCGGTGGCCACGGGCATCGGGGCACTGGGCTCCTCTAAGTAGGCTGCAGGTCCCCCTGCTCCGTTTTCAAGGGGCCTGGCAGCCAAGCCCCGCCCCCCAGGGCCCTCCTCCCGTGGGCAGCTCCGAAGCTGGGCCAGGGGCCGGGCTGTTCCTCGCCGTTCCTTGCCGAGCCGGGAGGAGGTGTCACTGGGGCCCCTTGAGGAGGAGCCGCTGGAGGAGGAGGCAGGAGTGGTGCTGACCAGGGAGGGGCCCAGGAGCTTTGTAGGGGTCTGGAGACTGAGGGCTGTCCGAGTTAGGCCGTCCTGGAGCCCGGCAGCCATAGGAGAATCGGACGTAAACTTGCGGACGCGGTCCAGCACGGAACCAGCCCGCTGGAACACAGAAGGTCCACCGGCAAGGGGAGGGGGTTCTAGAAGGGAAAGGGGGGTTGCCAGTGGTGGGGTGGGCCAGGGACTGGCCAGAGCCTGGGGGGTAGAGGGAATGGGTAATACCTCGGTTCTGGGTTGGCTGGCGGGGGCTGAGCACAGATGGGGAGTGTTGGCAGGGACGGGCTCCGCGCAGGTCTGGCAGGTTGGGGAGGGGGTGGCGGCCATGTGGGGAAGAGAAGGGAGAATGGATGGGGGGGGTCCACCTCTCGTGTCCCCTCTCCACCTTCTCGGCCTCCCCAACCCTTCTCCTGCACCTCCCACAGCTCCAGGCGTCCCCACCCAGCTACATCTCTCTCTTACAAGTACCTCCCTCTCCTCCCACAGACCCCTGGATGACTTGGACACTCCCTGAGGCTGGGGCTAGGCTGGAGCTGGAGGAAGGGTGCCCAGATCCTTCCTGCTGATGGAAATGGGGGACACCCTGCAGCCTCCCCCCTACACACACATGGTCAGTACTGCCCATAGCTCCTGCAAGGAGATGGGTATACTCCCTTATTGGGGAAAAGAATGTGCCAGAGGCCCGTTGCCTTTCAAGGCTGCAGGGAGGCCTCTGACCATGGGTGGGGGATGGAGGTGGGCCTGGCTGGGGGCGGGGACACTTCGGGGGCAGCGGGGGGAGTGTCAGGGATTGCCCAGACCTAAGGAAGCTGTAGCTGCCCAAGCACAGGAGCCCGTCCTCCAGGCAGGGGGCCAGGAAATGGAGGCTGGGGGAGGGGAAGGCTGTAGGTACCCCTGTTGGGAGGGACCCTTACCTGTTCTCTTTGTGTCGGAGGGGCCTTGGGTGGGGCCCGGGGCAGCAGCAGGTTCTGTGGGGACCAGCAGGAGCTGCCGAGGAGACATGGCATGGGCAGGGTCTGGCTCCCAGACCAGGAGCTCACCTGCCTGGCATCCCTGCCCCCTGTTTAGACTTACCTTGTTGACTACCTGCTCCTCAGTGCTGGGGGGAGTTGGCGGCTCCTGGGGCTCAGGGCTGGAAGCACTGGGTGGGCTGGGGGGCTCAGGGCTGCCTGGACCCTCAGCTTCAGGGCACTGGGCCTGGGCAGACTCCAGTGGAGGCTCAGGGGAGGCAGTGGTGGGCGAAGTGGCAGGTGAGGCAGGCAAGCTGGGTGTCTCCCCGGACGGGGCCCGCAGCAGGAGTGTCACTGTGGTCACGTCCTGGCTGGTGGCCTTGGGGGTTGGGGTTGGCTTTAAGGCCTCCACCTTCTGCTCCTGTTCCTCTTGCTTCGGCAGCTGCAGAGGACCCACAGGTTGCAACTCAGGCTCCCCAGGCCTTGAGTGTCACCCCCATCCGCTAAGGGCCAGGCCAGCAGGTGCCCAGGGCAGGGCATGCAAAGCAGAGGGGCCGGGCCTGGCTTCCTACGGGCACACCTGCACAAGCACAGGCATGGGCACGCCATGGGCAGGCTCTAATCTCCATTTCCCAGCTCCTGGTACTGCCTTGCCAAGAATGGCTCAGAGGACTAGATCCTAGTGCCACAGGTCGGGGATGGCAGGAAACCTGCTAGAGACTCCTGGCCTTAATAGATCCCTGGAGCCGAGGCCCTTGGCTTCAGCTGGGTTGATCAGGGATGGGTGTGGGGTTTTGCCAGCATTGGGGACCCAGTGGCCTCTGCTGGCTCCTTAGGGAATGGCCTGGACCCCTCTAGGCCCCTCCCACCTGCAAGGCCTGACCTCCCACCCACTCTCTCCGCAGAACAGAATCAGCTCTGTGCACAGTGCTGCACGAGTCAGCCAGGGCTGACACGCCCTCCCTGGTAAGCCAAGGTAAGGCTGTGGGCTAGGCCTGGAGGGTGAGGTCTCATGATGTGAAGGTTTAAACAGGGGAGGCTCCAGGTCAAATTTGCATTTCAGGGAGCTCCATCTGCCACTGAGTAGAGGCTTGTTGACTGAGTGAGGGTGGGGAGTGGAGTGGAGGCCAGAGGTCAGCAGGGAGGGTGACCAGGGCTCCTAGGTAGGCGAAGCTATCACAGAGGTGGTAATGGGACAAGGACAGGAATGTGGGAGCAACGTAGACAGGCTGGCTTGGAGGCGCAGGCCTGGGGGAAGACAATAAATGTAGAGCAGGGGTCATGTGGCCAGTAGTTGCCCAGGAGAGTGGACAGCGGACGGAGCTAGAGCCCCAGCGCCCCCCAAATGCAGGTGGGCGGCCCTCAGTCAAATACTAGTTCAGCAAAGACACATCAGTGCTCTACGCTGCTGCATGTGGGCACAGGACACTAGGGTACCCTGCCCGTGCCCCTTACCTCACGCTGGTCCAGCCTGTGTGTTGTCCGCCCCTTGCTGTCCTCTCTTGAACTACCGTTGGGACGCCCACTGTACAGCCTTCCGGCCAAGGTGGCGGCTGGAAAGGAAGGGGCAAGAGTCAGGCAAGTGGCCAGGAGGTGCCACGGGCTGCAGGCAGCAGGCAGAGAATGGGGACCATGACAGGGCACGTACCCTCAATCTCCTGGGCCCGGACGCGGCGGATGGCGGCTCGGATCAGCTTGCGTTCCTCATACTCACCGGCACCTCGCAGCTGTGGTCGAGAAACAGGCTATGGGCATTGGGCCATGGATTTCAGGGTCTTCACCTGCCCTGCCGTCACCCTCCCCTGCCTGGCCCTTCCCTCCGTCCCCTGCTCTGGCCTGGGCCTCACCAGTGTGGTCAGCTCCTCCACATCGCTCATGGACTCCAGCCGCCCTGCCAGCTGTGCCAGGGCAGCCCGCTGCTCGGCCTCCCGCTGCTCAGAGCTGCTGGGACAACGTGACCATAACCCCCACTGCCGTCGGGGCTGAGGGTGAGGACCCTTGGCAGAGGGGCACGGAGCTGTGCACACCCTGTGGCTGCACGCTGGCGCTAATACCACCCGCTCAGACGTGCCGTCCACGTGGGCATAGCCAGGACACGGAGGGGCATACAGACCATTTCACACACATTGCCGTGTTTTCCAAATCTGTGCGTGCACTGCCGTTTGCACACCCGTGGGCAGCAGACACACGTGGTCTTATGCCCGCTTACATGCACGAGCTGAGCCCTGGCACACACATCCCCTCCCACCTCCATGTCCAAACCCCCGGCACTCACTGCAGCCAGTTCTCCTTGTTGTCCTGCCTCTCAGCACGGAAGCGCTTGGATGCCAGAGCCTCCTCCTCGCGCTCCAGTTCCTGCCGCTGCAGCTCCCGGATGGCCGAGCGGATGCGCCGCCGCTCTGCCAGATCCGCCGTGACCTCCAGCTGCGAGGCAGGAGGAGGCGAGGGGCCAGTCATTTTGGCTGCCAGGGGTGGAAGGCTGGTACCAGCTGCCCACAGTTTTGCCTGGGGGCACAATGAGTAGCCTGTCTCCATTCCCTCTGCCCACGCCCTTCACGTGCCTTCCCGCCCACCCAGGGTCTGGCGGACCTCACTGTGCCAGGCATTCCTGGAGAGCCCACTGCGGTTCACAGGGCACCCACTGTGAGTGGTGCCAAGCCAAGCTCCTCCTGCCCCTTAGAGCCCACAGGGAGCCAAAGCCAAAGGAGGAAGGCCACTCTGTGGGCCCCTAACAGTGTTCCTGCAGCAGGGCAGGGGTGGTTTGGATGGCTGGAGTCCTCTCTGTGAGGACCACAGGGGAGTGGCAGGCTGATCCACACTGGGTTGGGCAGATGAGGAAACTGAGGCAGGGGCAGGGACTCCTTGAGGGCTGGGGGAGGAGCTCAGGAGTCCTGACTCCTGGCCTGGCTGGGGGCTACACATTTTCCTTTTACTGGCCCCACCTTAGCCACCATAGAAGGTACTGGGGCCCTAGATAGATAAGGCGGCTGGCATTAGGAGTCATGCAGGCCACTGGAGAGGACGTCCATGAGGGACAGGTGCTCCTACCAGCCTCTTAGCCCCTCTGACCCTGGGCCATTGGGGATGACTGGTCCAACCAGGTCTGGGAAAGGGCTAATCCCCTTGCCTCCTGCATACCTCCACCTGGCAGAGCCACCTCCCACGGAGCCTCCGTGGCTCAAGGGAGAAAGGAATGGCTCAGGGTCCCCCAGGAAGGCAGTAGCAGACGAGCCTCCAAAGTGGGTCTGACAGCCAGATAGGAGTAAGGATAGGCAGGGTGATTTCCTCTGCCCTCACCCCATAATCCTTCAGTGGCCAGGACCCAGGAACCCTCTATCCCCTCCCTTCCCCCACCTGGATCATTCCTTCCTGCTCAGTGGGAGGAAAGAGGGAAAAATGTTTCAGTACAGAGCATGGGTTGGCCCAACCCAACCATGAGCCAATTTGTTCCAGTCTAAAGAGTGGGAGAGTCTTGGGGGCCAGAGCCTTCCCAGGGCCCCTTCTGGCTCCACATTCCTGAGGCTTAGGTCAGGAGGCCTGCTTGGAGGTGGGGCCAGGACCCCCAGCTGGATCCAGCCCCTGTCCAGTCTTGGCTGGGTGGCCAGGGGCTGGTCCCTTAACCTCTCTGTGCTTTGTTTTCTCATTTGCTCTATGGGACAATGGCCTCAGGCCAGTAGATGGGGGTTAGGGGCAGTAACAAAGGGTTCCCCGGGATAGCTGGAGTTGCAGTAAGCATCACCTCCCTGCTTGATTCCCGCCAGTTAAGAGGAAGGAGAGAGAGGAGAGGGCAACTGGGAAGGACAAGATACCCAGAGGCATCAGCAAATTTGTTAAACACCTGACTGTGCCGAGCAGTCCCCCTGTGCACCCCACAGTGCAGTCAACTCCTCCAGGTCGCCTAATCCCATAAAATCCCTAGGAAGAGGCACATCTCCTAATCCCACAAAATCCCTAGGAGGAGGCACTCTATTACTCCCATTTGTCCGATGAGGAAATTGAGGCTCAGGGAGGGGAAGTGAAAGTGAGAGTCACTTGCCCAGGGTCATGTGGCTGGGGAACACTATAGTCAGGACTTGAACCCAGGTCTGTCTGACACTGGGTCTTGCCCTGGGCTGATGACAACTCTCTCATGTCAGGGGCCTTGAGGACCATAGCATAGGGTTGGGGGCCCCTCTAGTTTAGACTAGTGGTGCCCTGAGGCCTAGGGGAGCCTATTATAAGAGATGGGGGTCTTGGGAGAATGAGACTGGGCTCCTGGGAGGCTCACCTCTTCCCCAGTCTGGCCTGGCCTCAGGTCCAGAGTCCCAACTAGAGATTGGGGGCTCAAGGGGACAGCTGGTTCAGTCCTTTCTGTGCAGCGGGTAAACTGAGGCCCAGAAGTGCAACTACTAGCCCTTTGTCCCCTGGGTCCCCTTTCCCAAAACCCAAGGCTCCGGAGATGGGGCCCCTGAAACACATGTGATGTGAGAGCCTGGCCACCACTGCAACCCCTGGGCACCTCCATGTCAACATCTGGAAAATGGAGCCTTCAACCTATATCCCCCTGGGTGGGGCAGGGCTAGAGAATGGACAACTTCATTCCACTGCTCACCCTCCCAAGTGACCCTTCCCTGCAGCTCTGGAGGCAAAGGTCCACCCACAGTGTTCCTGCAGTGTCCTGTGTTCCCCGCCCTCTCCGGCCCCACCGCAGGGTGTAGAGGGGGCTGGGGGTGGGGGAAGGAGAGGAAATACAAAGAGCCATTGTCTACCCGGGGGAAAGGGGAAGGGGACTTGGGCGGTTTCCGAAACTGCCAGAGAAATTCTCCCGGGAGGAAAGAGGGCGCTTCCTCCTCCTGGGGGGGCCAGGTCTCCGGGTACTTTCTATCCTCGTTGCTGGGGACGTCAGGCAGGCCCCCTCGCCTCTCTGGGCCTCAGTTTCCCCACCAGCACATGGGAGGGGACGCTCCAGGGCTTGTCGGCTCAGCCCGACAGGGGACCCGCAGGCAAGTGTAGTGAGGACTCGCCAGGGGGCGCTGAAGGCCTCCAGGCGCCGGAACCGCCCTCCCGCCCAGGGGACCGCTCAGAGCTCTCCCACCCAGTCCCGCACTAGGTGCTGGGGGGTAGGCTTCAGACACGACCCCCACCCCCGCTACCGACTGCAATAATGGCTTTGTCTAGAGAGAGGAAATGGGTTCGGAGAAATTGAGGAGCTTCCCCAAGCCACCCAGCTAGTGATCGCTGGAGCTGGAACTCGAACCTGGGACCGCGGAGAAGGCGCACGCAGTACGCTGGGGACCCCCCGCCCCGCCCTCAGGAATGTGTGGGAGCCGAGGCCGGAAGCGGCCGACAGGGTCCCCGAATCCGCCTGACCTGGGGGCGCAGGCCCGGCAGAACGGGCCCAGCTTTCCCTTACAAGGTCCGTCCCCTCAGGGAGGAGCCCGGCCGGGGACAGCCCCGTTCCTGCCACGAGGCCGGCGGGGACCGGGCCTGGCGTGCGGGGCCCGGGTGGGGAAGCCCGAGACAGGAGGCTTGGGGCGGAGTCTCGTTTGCGCTTTCCCAAGGAAGTGGGCCGGGGGTGGGGTGGGGGGGGGACGACAGACCTCAGACAAGCCCGCGCGGCTTCTCTGAAACCCTTTTCCTCCACCCCAACCTGGCATGGGGGTGCGGGGTGGCGGCTGCAGAACCCTGAGCCCCAGCGTGGTCCCCGTGGTGCGGGGGTGGGGTTACTCTCAGGGCTTCCCCGGACAGGCCTGGCTTTCTCTCTGTTTCCAACCCTCAGCCTCTACTACCCGCATTAGGACTCCGCCTTCCTGAGGCGACATAGAGCTGAGGTGGTGGGAACTTTTGGAAACCCCACCCCTTCCAGGCTGCCCACAGGCGGCTGTGGCCGTGGCGGTCACCGAGAGAGTGCACGACGGGTTGGAGTAGCTGGCACCAGTCCCCCCACCCCCCCAACCCGGCCTCCAGGAGAATGGTACGGGGGTGGGGTGGGTCACCTGCCTTCTCCTAGGGAAGGTAAATCTTTAATTTCCCCTCTGGACAAGGGTCAGGGGCTGGGGGTGGGGCTGGCACCTGGCCAGGCAGGTGAGCACATCCCAGCCTGCAGGTTGGTTGCCCCTAGCCTCTGCGCATGCGGGGATGGGGGTAGATAGGACCCTAATTGTGGCCACCCACAAGGGGCCAGGCAGAGGCCCCACTCTTAGGAGGGCTCCTGGGCTTCCCAGCCCACTGCTCACAGTTCAGACTGGCACGTGCCCCACCCCCCTGCAAGCTTCCTCTCCTTTCATCCCTGCTGCTCTGGGTCCACTCCCCCACTCCCCACCCCAGCACCCCCAAGAGAAGGGGAAAGGAAAGGGCATGGAGGGGCCCTCATTCTCCCCTGGAGAACCTGGCTCCATGCCTCCTTCCATCCCCCTGACAACCCTGGGATGTGATCACCGCACCCCCCCATTTTACAGGTAAAGAACCTGAGGCTCAGAGTGGAAAAATAACAGGCCTAAGCTCATAAGGAACCCCAAGGCCTGCCTTTCTCTTCTGGGACCTCCCAAGCCTTGACTTTCCCAGGACCCTTGGTCCCCCATGGTCCCCTCAGGCCCTGAGCCTGTGAGCTGCCTCTCCTACTCTGGGCACAAGAGTCCCACCACGTCCTGCCCCTCATGCCTTCCTCCTTGGCTTGACCCCTAAAAAGGGAATACCGGCTCTGGAGTTTGGATCCTGGTGCAGCCACTTCCTCGCTGGGCACCCCAGGATAGGCGATTTCACCTCTCTGAGCTGCGTGTCCTCCCGGCCCTGCCATTATTCATCACTGCTGCGGTTATCATTGGGCCAGCCTCCGGGGGGGTGGGCATTGCCCAGGCTGTTGCTCAGGGGAGTCAAATCCAGCTTCCCCACACTGGTGGCTGCCCATGGCAGTTACTGTTTAAACAGGTGGCAGCAGTTGGGGGCCAAGGGCTGAGGCGTGGACAGGCACATACCATGGGGTACTCTACGTCAGCCACGCGGAACCAGCCTAGTTTTCTCCCCTTCCCCCCAGTCACCTCCTCCTGCCAGCTAAGAGGGAGCCAGGATGAGCCCTGCCTCTCAGGCCTGGCTCATGTATCCCACAGTGGGATGATGGGGCCACTTACCAGCTTCCTCAGGGCTCCCTCATCCAGCCCAGCCAAGGCTTCGTCCGCCATCCCGCTGGCCCCTAGCTCCGTCCGTCCCCTCCTGGTGAGCTCTCCAATGATGCCTGTGGCACCCAATGCCAGCTGATGGGATTCTGCAGGGGACAGGCATGGGTCAGGCCTGCGGGGGTCTCTAGAAACTTCAGGTATGTGGGCTCTGTGCTTCGGTTTCCCTCTCCGGCCTGTGAGCATCCATTGCTATCCCATTTTTGCTCCCTGGGAATTTTCCTTTGCTCTAGGTTGGTCTGCTGGAAAACTTGCCACACCAAGGGTAGAGGTCTCTGGTTCTCGCCCTGCCCCCTCTGCCGCCAGCCTGCCGTGTGGCCTGCCAGGCACTTCCTTATCCTGTCTGAGCATCAAACAGGGAAAGCAGGGACCTGGGCTGAGAAACTGGGGCCCAGCAAGGCCCACCCAAGCTGTGCTCACCACCAGGGGGTGCCCGCCAGTCTCCACAGTTTCCTGCCCCACCCACCCATCCCTAGGGCCTGCCCAACCCCCACTCATCCCCAAAGCACAGCCTCTGGCTGTGGGCTGAGCCCAAGTGCCTGCTGCCACTGCTATTCCCATGACCCCACATGGCTTTTCAAAGGTGTCTTCCAATTCTTGGAGGCAGCCTTCAGCACACACCCCTCTCCCTGTACCTCCATGTCCACTGTCCCAACTCCATGAAGCTAGGTGTCCAGGCACCTAGCTCCTCCTGCCAGTGCACATAGTGCTCAGTCCCTCAGAGGGTGACCTGTCCAACCCCTGGGGCTTCAGACAGGCAAATGGAGAGCCTGGGAGACGGCCAGGGATTTGTCACAGGGAGGAGGAGGAACCCAAAGACCCAGGTGTTCCCAGAGGGTAGGGAGGGATTTAATAGAAACCTTGGCTTCTGGAGCCCCCTTCCAAAGTACTCCCAGGGGAACAGGACACCCCCTCTTGCCCCACCACTGCCTATCATAGTGGAGCCCTAAGTTCTGGTCTTAGGCCCCCATCCCAGCTCTCTCCTTTCTGCAGCCCAAATATCTTTCTGGAATTTGGTGACTGAAATGGCCCCAGGATTGCTCCCCCTATTCCTGATGACTCATTCCTCAGTCACCCTTGGTCACTTGGCAAGTCACCCCATCCGGTGATTGGGTCTGGGGTGTGTTTGTGGGGGTGGTCCTGATCCACACAGCTGGGATTTATTGGACTCTGCCTGTTCAAGTCGGCTCACTGCCCCCATCCCTGTGGGCTTGGAAGGGTGTCAACCTTCCCACCTCCATCTGTTGGGGTCCTTGCCTCTTACCTACCCCAGTTTGTCTGGGGTAACTCCCCAGGATTGTGGCTCAGCAGTCATCACCAGTTGCTGTAAGACACATCTAAGGAGCAGGAGTCCCTGATGGCTAAGTCACCACTGCCCCCTCCAGTCCCAGATCTCCCGGTCCCCCAGTCTGGAGATTGTGAGGACCCTCGGATGTGTCCATGCGCGCTTCCTCAGGGCATGTGGCCCACAGAGTAGCGCCCCTGGGGGAAGTGGAGACTCTTGGAAGTCCGTGGGTGTCTTTCCCCGCGGTCTTAGAACCTTACCCTAGGTCCTAGAGCTTCCGGGGGATGGTGGGAGACCCCGCAGATGTGGGGAGTCTCAGAACCCCTGTCCAGATATCCGGGTTCCAGCCCCTCCCAGACCCGGGCGAGGTAATCCGAGACCCTCACACTCACCTCTCAGTCCAGCCCGCCCGCCCGGCGCGGGCTCGGGTTGTCTCGCTCGGGATCGGACAGGTGGTCGAGGGATGGACGGGCGGGAGGTGCCGAGACCCGGGACCCCAGGTCCTCTCAGCAACCGTCCCTGGGACTGTGTGAACGCCGCCTGGCCAGCCGCGCCAGCGGCCCCGCCGGCCCCGCCCCGCTCCGCTGTACCAGCCAATCCCCGGGAGGGTCCCTCCCACCCTCGCACCCCATTGGGGAAATTCAATTTGGCGGCCACGCCCCGAGGGAAGGCCCCGCCTCCGCGGGCCAGGGGTATTAAGGAGTGTAGTCCCCGGGCCGCTGCTACTGGGGCAAAGCGGGTCAGGTAGGAGCCTGCTGGGCGACGCGGGCTCCTCGCCGAAGGCGGAGAGGGCGCCCTGAACCGGGGTAAGCGGCCCGAGGTCGTCGCGCCGAGGAGACTTCAGGACAGCCCCTCCCCGCCCTCCTCTTTGTTCGGGAGGACGTGTCGCCTCCCTCGACTCCGCCCCTCTCGCGTCAGCGCTTTTGGGCCCCGCCGTCCCGAGGCCGCATTCCCGAGACCAGGGTCACCTCGGAGCAGGGACCCGCAGCACCTTGCTCCTGTGCCGGAGTGCCCGGGACCATCTCAGTAGAGCAGGCTCCAGCACACAGCACCCCTTCTCCAGCCTACACGCTTTTGCACGCTTCTCCCTTCCAAGCCATTCAGGGTCTGCCTCTTGGACATCTGGAGTCGGAGTCCAGACTCTCATTCAACAGATGGAGGAAATGGAGGCCCAGAAAGAGCTGACATGGCCACGGCCACAAAAGGAGTCAGTCAGGGTACCCAAGAGTTCAGTGCCATCAAGCAAAGCCATTCCATCTCCAGTTCTTAGGGCCCTGAGGCTGGGTGGAGCCTGGAAAGATGGGGTCTGGGGTCCCGCCTGTCAAAAAACATTACAGGCTCAACACGTGGCTCAAGCAATTGAGCTCCCGCCTATCACATTGGAGGTCCATGGTTCGGTTCTGGTGCCTCCTAAAGAAGACAGCAAGCTAAAGCGACGGGAAGGTGTGGCAAGCTGACACAACCAGATGTTTTAACAAGAGACACAGAAGGAAGAACATGATGAGAGACACAACAAAGCAGGGAGCAGATGTTCCCAGGTGCCTCCTAAAGAACACAGGCAAAAAAAAAAAAAAAAAAAAGAAGATGGGCAATACAGCCAGCTGATGCGATGGGCAGGTGGGGAAGCTAACGCAACAAGATGATGGAACAAGAGACACAGGAAGAAGAAAATAATGAGAGACACAACAAAGTAGGGAACAGAGGTGGCTTAAGTGATTAGGTGCCTCCCTCCCACATTGGAGGTCCCAGGTTCAGTTTTCAGTGCCTCCTAAAGAAACAAAAGAAGACGAACGGATACAGCAAGTGCAAACAATGAGGGGGTGGAAAGAAATAAATAAGTAGCTAAATAATAAATCTTAAAAAAAAATTATAGGGAAGAGGATGTCGCTCAAACAGTTGGGCAACTGTCTACCACATGGGAGGTCTGGGGTTCAGTTTCGGTGCCTCCTAAAGAAGACGAGCAAGACAGCGAGCTGAAGCGATGGGCTGGTGCGGCGAGCTGATGCAATGAGAGGAAAAAACAAAGAAACACAAGGAGGAAACACAATGAGAGACACAACAAGCAAGGAGCGGAGGTGGCTCCAGCAATTGGGTGCCTCCCTCCCACATGGGAGACCCTGGATTCGGTTCAATTTTGCAAGTACTGGAACTGTGATTCATACCCAGAGCCTTCTGAGTCCAGAATCTGTGCCCTGACCCACTGTGACCTCAGGTTGTGGGGATGTGATTTCAGCCTGTTATTCTAGCAGAGACCCACAGTCCTGCTGCACAGAGCTGTGACCTCCCCATCTAGAGAGAGAACCAGAATCCCCTCTGACACCCTTTCCCACATGGCATCGCATTTCATCCCCATATCTGTGAGAGGTGGTCCCATTTTACACATGAGAAAACCAAGGGGAAAGAGAGGGAAGTGACTTGCCAAGGTTGGGGCAAGACTGAGCCCAGTGTGCAGGCTTTAGTTCAAGGTCCCCTGTCCTTGGGCAGAGCACAGCCAGGCCCCCTCCACTTGGTCTAGGTGCCATCTTGTTCTCTAGAAGGAGGGTCAGCACTTTCCAAGGCCAAATTGGTCCCACTTCAAACACTTGAGCCCCCGGGATTCTCAGAGTGGCAGCTGTTAGCTCAAATGGATAACCTGTTTTTGCTAGGTCCGCCCCAGGCTGGGAGGAATAGCACAGGTGAGCTCCTGTGTGTGTGTGGAATTAAGTCCCATAACCATGCCCATGGGCTCCTGTGCCCCTGGCTGGCCTCCAAGCCCTTAGGGGCCGTGTCCTCCTCCAGGCCTATCTATCCCTTCCTCCTCGCATGGGGTGGGACTGGTGGTGTTGGTACAGAGATCAAAGGGCAGCCTGGTGCTGGGGAAAGCTTTCAGCCAAAGCTTAGGAGAGTAAAACTGTGAGGAGGATTGAAGCCCCTTCCCTCTACCTTGCTGCCTCTAGGGTGGGGGAATCCTGGAAGACTTTTCAGAGGAGGTGGTGCGGAGACTGATCCTTGAGGAGAAATTCACTCCACAGAGAAGAGGGGGAAAGGCATGGAAGGGCATTTGTGACACGGGAACAGTGTGAGCAAAGGCTGAGAGGCTTGTGAGTGGGAAAACTGGGTAAAACAGGAAATGGAGATGGGGGGGGTCCCCACCTGAAGGGCCCTGCTGTCCTAGTTTGAAAAAATCATGGTCTTAATCTTAGTCCATTCCTGTGGGTGTGAACCCATTGTCAATAGGACCTTTTGAAGGTGCTATTTTTAGTTAAGGTGTGGCCAACTGAAGCAAGAGTGTCCTTAATCCTGTTACTGGGCTTCATGGAGACAAAGCCAGAGGAGGAGCAGAAGCTGGCAGTTGAGGGAACCTGGAAGAGAAATCCCTGTGTGAACAGGAAAACCAAGGACCCAAGGTTCACTGACAACCGGCCCCAGAACTCCACAGTCTTTGGGGAAAAAGTGTTGCCTTGCTGGCGCCTTGATTTTGGACTTCTTCTAGCCTGAAAACCATGAGCCAATGAATTCCCCTTGTGTAAGCCAACCCACTGTATTGTATTTGTTTTAGCAGCTGGGAAATTAAGAAAGGCCTTGAATGCCAGGTAAGCATGGTGAATGTATCCCCCCCATACACACACACCAGCTTTGAAGCATTTCACTTTTTTTTTAATTGACTTTATTTTTTCTCTTTGATGTACAGTTCTGAGTCCCCCCCCCACCTTTGCTGTCTTTGTCCATTCACTGGGTGAACTTCTATGTCTGTTTCTTGTCTTCTCTCTCATTTTTCTTCTCCAGACTTCACCAGGATTCGATCCTAGGGACCTCCAATGTGGGAGAGAGAGAGAGGCACCCTGTCACTTGCACCACCTCAGTTCCTGGTTTTCTGGTGTGTCTCTCCTTGGCTGTCCTGTGCATCTGTCTTTTGTTGCGTTATCATCTTGCTGCATGGCTCGGCTCGCCACGCACGGGCCCGGCTCACCTGCTTGCCATTTTTTATTTTACCAGGAGGTCTCAGGGATCGAACCCAGGTTCTTCCATATGGTAGACGGATGCCCAACCACTTGAGCCACATCTCCTTCCCCATGGTGGATGCATCTTGTGGGCACTGGGGAGGCCTGGGCCTCAGTCTGCCCATCTGTAATATGAGGGGTTTGGACTAGTCCACGTCAGGCCTTCCCAGGTCAAGGGGCTGTAACAGGAAGGATCCAGGTCCAGAACCTTCCAGGTCCAATCCCAGACTGGCAGAGTAGGGAGAGGCCAGAGAGGCTCAGGGGCCAAGGATAATATATTCCTCCAATGCATGGGTTGAGGAATGACTTTTACCAAATTGACAGTGCCTGATCCCAAAGTCACCCTGGCTTCCCCTCCCCGCAGCTAGGGCCTTGCAGAGAAAGCCCAGGCCTGGGAGTCGGGCAGCAGGAGGGGTGATGGGTTCTGGTTCCACCCGAGGCAAAGCTTTGGCCTCCCTCTCTGAGCCTCAGTTTCCTCATCTGCACAATGGGAGGAGTTGTGCCTTGAGCTCCCTAAGCTCCTCAACCCCTCTTGACTGGAGAGCATACATTTCCAAGACTTTCAGGGAGACCCCATGTCAGGATGTACCTGCAAGTGGCTGTGAGGCCAGCTGAGGCCAGGTCTTTGGGCCTGTGAGTGAGGCCAGTGGGCTGCTGGGCATTGGAAGCGACGGAGGGGTCTGAGATGCGTCAGAGTTGGGCCTGCTGTTGGGGTCTCACAGCCCAGATGGAGTGGAAGGAGAAACATATCCCTCTTAGACAAGGTGGGATGGTGTCTGGGCTCCAGAAATTTTAGAGGACAAAACTCTCACTAGCTGGTAATGCTCCTTGGATGTGCTGAGGGAAGAGGGAAAAGCATGCTGGAGAAAGGTAGTGCTTCAGCAAAGGAAAAGGAGTGGGGTGGGGCCTTGTTGGGAAAATGGTGAGGCTGGGGCATAGGGTTCCTAGAGGAGAAGTGGTTCATGCTGGGGTAGGTGGGATCAAGAGACTTCAGCTTCTCCAGGGGCTGTGATCCTCCTTCTCTGGGGCAGAACAGGAGGCCTCCAAGGTCCCAGAGAGTAGGTTTGAGGACCTGTTTGGCAAACCAGTTTGACAAGGCCAACTCCTCCATGAGGTCATCCAGCTGCTGTGTTCTCTGGAAACTTCTGGCCTTGGAGGAGGAGCAGTGAGCTCACCTTCAGGTGCTGATGGATGAGAAGAGAATGACTCTTCCATGCGGGAAACACAGAGGCCAGTGGGTGCTGTGACCTGAAAAGGAGAAGGGGGCCAGAGTTGCCTGCTGGGCAGTGATGAGCCCCAGGAGACCAGTTGCATGGACTGGCCTGGACCTCTTGTGATTTCTGGGGAATCCTGGATGCCCGATGTGGTCGAGGCTTATGCTGGGGTCACTGTCTAATTACCGCCCAGTGGGTTGAGCTCTGGCTCCAGATTACCTTTGGTGGTTGGCACTGTATGTACCCCAGAAAAACATGTTCTTAAATCTAATCCATTCCTGTGGGTGTGAACGCATTGTATATAGGATCTTTTTTAATTAAAAAAAACTTTATTGGGAAGTGGCTGTGGCTCAATCAGTGGGGCTCCCGTTTACCATATGGGAGGCCCCGGGTTCGGTCCCTGGGGGCCTCCTGGTGAAGGCAAGCCTGCCCGCACGGCGTGGTTAGCTGACCCAGCGAGCACAAGCAGCAAGGGGGGGATAAATGAATAAATAAATAAAAATCTTAAAAAAAAAAAAAAATTATTGTGGTAACATATATACAATACAAAAGTTCCCATTTAATCACTTTCATGTGTGCAATCAATACATGCAATAGTGAAAGCAACCAGATTAACAAGATTGTGTTACCATCACCACCATCCGTTACCAAAACTTCTTCATCACCCCAAACAGACACTTCACACCCTTTAAGCAATATATAGGATCTTTTGATGAGGCTACTTCAGTTAAGGTGTGACCCACCTCATTCAGGTTAGGTCTTTTTTTTTTTTTTTTTTTTTTTTTTTTACCGGGAGGTCCCCGGGATCGAACCCGGGTCCCTCCATATGGGAGACGGACGCCCAACTAGTTGAGCCACATCCGACCCCCAGGTTAGGTCTTAATCCTATTACTGGAGAGCAAGAGAGAGAAAGCCAGGGAAGCAAGAAGCTGAAATTAACAAAACTCAGAAGAGAAGAGATAGACCAGCAGATGCAGCCATGTGCCTTGCCACGTGGCAGAACAGCCAAGGATCACTGTCAGCTGGACTTTGGGAAGAAAGCATTGCCTTGATGATGCCTTGATTTGGACATTTTCCTGGCCTCAAAACCATAAGCTAATAAATTCCTATTATTTAAGCCAACCCATTTCATGGTATTTGTTGGAGATCCTAGGAAACTAACACATCAGTTTTGCAACACACACACATACACACACACACGGCAATTTTGTCATCACTTTGTGCACTGTGAAGTGGGATCCCCATTACAAATGAGACAGGCTCAGCACAGCCTGCACTTCACATGGGGTTTGAACTCAGAGCTCTTGTTCCTAACCCCTGCACCCTGCCACCCATGCCATTTGGGAGCTCTGCCTATACTTGTCATGTTTCTTAACTACTCCTTCTCTCTACTGGTGAAGGCAGCAGCTGAACCTTGGCATGATAAAGCCCTGGATGTCCCCATTTTGCTATCCAAGTGCGTGACCTGAGTCCCAGAGAGGGCAAGAGGCAGGCCTCAGGTCACACAGCAGATCAGAGACAGAGCCACTATAGGCCCCAGATCCCCAGGCTTCCAGGTCCCTTGTTTCTCCTCAGGGCCTTGCACACCCAAGCATGAAAGAATCATACTAGTTTAAGCCTCACCACAGCCCTGTGAGGTAGGCACTATTAGGCCCATTTTATAGATGAGGAAACTGAGGCTCAGAGAGGCCCAGTCACTTGCCCAAGTTCATACAGCACATTGATGGGAGGG
Source organism: Tolypeutes matacus (assembly GCA_026826555.1). Lineage (NCBI taxonomy): Eukaryota > Metazoa > Chordata > Mammalia > Cingulata > Chlamyphoridae > Tolypeutes > Tolypeutes matacus. The sequence continues at coordinate 3,327,055 of JAKSZT010054517.1, read as the reverse complement.
CTGGGATTTGAACCCAGATGTGTAGGGCCTTCCACCTCAGCAGACCCCACAGGCCTTATCAGAGGCATGAAGACTTGTGAACTGGAAACTGGCTGGCCCTGAGTTGTAGGCCCTGGAGGTGGGCAGCATCTGGCTCACAGTTTCCATACAGGCCTGGCCTCCTTGGGGCTGGCAGGAAAGTGCTGAGGCTGCAGAAACTCTCTGAACCCTCCCGGTGGAGGCAGCCAGGGCGGGAGGGAGTGCTCAGCTTCAACCTCAGAGCCAAGTGTAAACGTGGCGGTTGGACCAGCTGCAGGCAAGGGAGAGCAGGCAGGGTGGGGCCCAAACCCAAACCCGGCCTCCCAGCCATCCTGCCAGGCCCGGCCCTGCCTGCCCTCCTGCTCCCCATCTGGATTTGAGATGAGGACATTGAGCCTAATAATAGCCAAATGGCAGCAGAAGCAGTGCCTAGAGCTGGGCTGGGGTCCCCTATCATCTCATGCTGGTCTGGGACAGCCTTGGGCACCTTAAAAATAATACCATGGAGAATGGGTGTAGCTCAGTGGTTGAGTGCCTCCTTTGCATTTACAAGGTCCCAGGTTCAATTCCCGGTACCTCCTAAAAAAAAAAAAATGCTCATAAGGTGCATACTGTGTGCCAGGTACTGTGCTAAGGCTTAAACCACTGTAACTCATTTATTCTTCATGACCCTAATGAGATAAGAATATGATTAGTCCTGTTTGATGAATGGAGAAACCAAGGCACATAGAGTTAAGCAACTTACTTCCAATGATAATATGAATATGGCTGAGCACTTGCAATGTCCCTCCCAGGCATTGGGAGGCACTTCCCAACTAATTTATTTAGATGAGGAAACTGAAATCCAGAGAGGGCAGTGACTTGCTCAAGGCCACACAGCTTTGAGGGACAGAGTCCGGACTCAAACCTAGGACACTCTAACTCTAGAGGTTAAGGACTTGGCCTCTAGAATCAGACAGACCTGGATTTGGTGCTGACCTTACCTCCGCTAAGCAAGTCAGCCACCTGTCTGAACCTCTGTTTTCTCCTCCGTAAAATAGGGGGTTGGATGAGATGTTACTAATACCACTTGCCACCTATTAAGCCCAGCTCTCGGGTATAGTAAGTAATTTACACTGTGTGTCTCCACTGTGCATTCTCTGATTTGATTCTCGCAACAGTCTTCCCAAGGTGGGGACTCCTCTCCCACCTGCGAGAAATGTGAGGCTCAGAGAGGGGAAGGGATTTGCTGAGCAACTAAGTTAGGATTTGAATGCAGAGTTGTGATTCCAGGGGCTGAGCTCTTGGTTCTTTACACTCTGCATCCTGATATTTGAGGCATAGTGGCGGTGTGGGGTGTGCCTGCGTGCCTGGGTCACACAGCAAGGTGGGTCTCTGGGGCCTCTTGAGCTGCAGAGGCCAGGAGGGAGAGGCCTGTCTGCTGCACCCCAGTCACTGCAGTCAAGACCTCTCCAACTTTGATGCCCAAGGTGTTCAGTAGCCCCAAGTTTCTGAAGATATGCCCTGCTCTTCCAGCAGCTGGGACATGATCCAGATTTGGAGACCCCTTCCCCAGGAGGCTTGGACATTGGATTCCAGGTTCTAGCTAGCAGGGGGTTGGCCGGTGTGTGTGTGTGGGTGGGTGTCTCTCCTGGCCAAAGAGGACCAGTCCATGGAGTCACCAGGGCAGCCTGGGACACGCAGAGGGTCTTCGGTTTTGCTTAAATCCTGACTCATGCACTCATGAGCCATTCATTTGTCTACTGGGGAAGGAGTATCACCTTCCTGAACCTCAGTTTCCTCAACGTGAAAATGGGGGCACTAATACCTCTTGCAGTAAATTGCTTTCAAAGACGACTTCCACGATTTGCTGCCCTGTACGTGAGCCCCACTGCAGTGTGATTTTGAAACTCCTACCATCAGGAAGGAGAGTCTTTTCCTTACCCGCTTGAAGCTGGGCTTAGCCATGCAACTTGTTTTGGCCAATAGAAGGCAGCAGAGGTGACACTGCCAGTTCTGTGCCTGGGCATTAAGAGGCCTTGTAGCTTCTGCTCATTCTCTTGGAACCCTCCTAGTTGCCATGTGAACAAGCCTGGGCTATCCTGCTTGAGGAAGAGAGACCACTAGGATAGGGCTGCGTGGTCCTAGCTGAGGCTGTCCTAGTCAGTTGACAGCTGGCCACAGAAGGAGCAAGTGCAACCAAGGCCAGAACCTTTTAGCTGAGCCCAGCCCAGATTACCATCCCACAAAATCAGGAGCTAAAAAAGTGGTTGCTGTTTTAAGGCACAGAGTTTTGGGGTGGTTTGTTATGCAGCATTTTTGTGGCAACTGATGACTGATGCACAATTTTAGTCCTTGTAAGTAATGCTAGCTTTAAGAAACCAGAAATCGGTGGTCCCCATGGAGCTGCCGTAGCGGTGTCGGCGCAGCTGCGGGGTCCGCGATGAGCTCTGCCGAGGCCGACCGCTGGGCGTGGCTGCTGGTGCTGAGCTTCGTGTTTGGGTGCAATGTCCTCAGGATCCTCCTCCCGTCCTTCTCCTCCTTCTGAAAGCACGGACGGCTCAATTAGCCAAGATAAAATGGGTTATCAGTGTTGCTTTCTATGTATTACAAACTGCACTGATGATCTCACTTATTTGGAAGTATTATTCTGTTCCTGTGGCGGTGGTGCCAAGTAAATGGATAACTCCACTTGATCGTCTAGTAGCATTTCCTACTAGAGTAGCAGGTGGCATTGGAATTACTTGTTGGATTTTAGTCTGTAACAAAGTTGTGGCTATTGTGCTTCACCCTTTCAGCTGAAAAGGAAGACCACAAGGCTTTTTTCAACCCCAATGGAAGTGGTGACAGCAGACATCCTTGCCTTGTTTCTGATCTTAGGTGGAAACAACTACAAGACTTTAAAAATGGATTTTCTCTTATTAGGTTACAAATCTCATTTACACTTTTTTTTTTTTTTTTTAAGAAACAAAAGTTCACCATTTAGCCTTTTGGTTTAACATGTTTGCTCTTGTTTTTTTTTTTTTTTTTTTTTTTTTTGGTGATTCATATATGAGTCAAAATTTTTTACAGTTGTCATTGAAACAGAAAGATCAATTTGTGACATGTATGTACCAACCAACATAATATCAGAGTTAGAAAAAAAAAAAAAAAAAAAAAGAAACCAGAAATCTCAGTGGCTTAACTCAGAGTTTATTTCTCATTCATGGAAAGTCTGGTGTAAGTTGGGGCTTTCCCAGGCAGCTCTTTTCCTAGCAGTGATACATGGAACCTCTCCTGAATTCTTTGCATGCAGAAAGGGAGCCTGCAAGTCCAAGGAGGCTCACCTACTCTTAACTGCCTTTCCCAGGGGTGACGTGTAATTTCATTGCCCAGAACATAGTCGTATGACTCTACTAACTGCAGGGTAGGATGAGCACACAAAGCATTGGCTCTGCCATGTTCTTCCCCTCACAGGGCTGTTGTGGGGGTCAAGTGAGGAGTTAACATCTATAAGGAACTAATGCCAGCACACGGCACATCGTGGCTATAGCAGTTTGATATTATTTATGAATTCCAAAAAAAATTTTTTTTTTTTTTTTTTAAAGATTTCATTTATTTATTCATTTATCCCCGCCCCGCTTGCTGCTTGTGCTCGCTGGGTCAGCCAACCACGCCGTGCGGGCGGGCCTGCCCTCACCAGGAGGCCCCGGGAACCGAACCTGGGGCCTCCCACATGGCAAACGGGAGCCCCACTGACCGAGCCACAGCCGCCTCCCCCCAAAAAAATATTTGAGTATGATTGTAAACTGGTCTGTTCCTCTGGGCATGAGACCCTTTGATTGTATTAAATTCAGCTGAGCTGTTGTAGCAGTTTGGCATTGTTTACGAATTCCAAAAAAATAGATATTGGAGTATGTTTGTAAACTGGTCTGCCAGTGGTATCACTTTTAATTGATTAAATTATGATTAGGACTTGGTTTGGGCCACATCAGTAGGGTGTTGGGTCCCTGCCCCTTGGTGGGTGGGGACTCACAGATAAAAGACATGGCAAAGGACAGAGTTGGAGTTTTGATGCTGAGTTTTTGAGCTGGAGCCCTGGGAAGTAAGCACACAGAGGAGCTTGGTCATGAGGAAAGAGAAAAAGCCCTGGGAAGAAAGACAGAGCTGTTTGCCTCATAGTCTACAGCTGACCCTGTGGAGAGAAGCAAGCCTGAGCCTGTAGAGAATTGAGCCCTGGGCAGAGAGACAAAGCCTAGAGAGTCTGATGGCCTACAGCTGATACTGTAAGAAGCTGGGACCACAGAGCCTTGAGAGGAAGAGGAAGGCTGAACATCGGCAGCCATCTCGCCCCAACATGTGGCAATAGACTTTGGTGAGGGAAGTAACTTATGCTTTATGACCTGGTAACTGCGAGCTTCTTCCCCAAATAAATATCTTTTATAAAAGCCAAAAGATTTCTGATACTTTGCGTCAGCACCCGTTTGGCTGACTAAAACAGTGGCTTAAATAAGGAGTAGTATACAGATGAAGAATCTGAGGCTCAGAGAGGTTAAGGAACTTACCCACGATCACACAGCAAGCCAATTGAGCAGCTGTTTTGTGGTGGTGAAGGGCTCAGGATAGATTTGGAGTTGGACAGATGTGGGTACAAATCCCAACTCTGTCACATCCTTGCTGTATGCCATTGAGCAAGTTACTCAGCATCTCTGGGCCTCACTTTCCTTATCCATCAAATGAGGAGAGGAATGGTTCTAGCCTCATAGGGTAGAGGTGAGCATTCAGTGAGCTAGCATGTGTCAAAAGCTTAGCTCAGAAGCTGGTATCTGGTACCTGCTTAATAAATGTGAACCCCTCGAGGGCAGAGATGCTATTTCTGATCTTACCTTGCCAGAGTTGACAAATTTGGCTGAGGGGCTTTTTACTGTTTTGTGCAAATCCTGTCCCTGCCCTCTCCTCTTGTGGTGTGAATAGTTTTATTGACTTGGTTAAGAGAAGGAAATGTTCTCCCCAGTTGGAAATTAGTCACCCAACAAACCTCTGTGAGCACAAAGCCCCCAAACATCTATAGTTGTTCTGCTGAGTCTGCAATACCTCCATTATTGCTTCCTTTAGGCTCAGTCTTGGCTCTAGAAAAGACATCGCCTTCTCAGCCCACCTCTTTGATTGCCCCACTCCTGGGAAGGGGGCAGGAGGACAGGAGGGTCTGGAGCTAATGGACTCCAGCTGGAGAAAGGCCAGGACCAGAGCAGACCTTACTGGTGTGTGGTCTGAGCCTTCTGAAAATTTCTCACCCACCCGGAAGGGAAGGTCCAATTTGGGTGAGAGGTGGCTTCCTCTCCTCCCTCCCCCGTTTAACTCATCTCTGGGCTTCCCATCACAGCCAGAGAACAGAGGTTCTTGAGCACCAGCTGACACTTAGTAGGGTTCCTAGAGCTCACAGCCTGGAGGGGGAGGTAGACTTGGCAAACAGATGCTCCCCCCCCCCCGCCCCGCCCCATATATAAAGCCATCATTACCGATTGTGGTGAGCGGTAAGCTCTGTGAAGGAGGAGTCCCAATGCGCTACAGGAGCACATAACTAGCAGCCTTCTTTAAATTTTTTTTTTTTTTTTTTAAAGATTTTATTTATTTATTCATTTATCCCCCCCTTGCTGCTTGTGCTTGCTGGGTCAGCCAACCACGCCGTGCGGGCGGGCCTGCCCTCACCAGGAGGCCCCGGGAACCGAACCCGGGGCCTCCCATATGGTAAACGGGAGCCCCACTGATTGAGCCACAGCCGCTTCCCTTTAAATTATTTTTTAAGTTTTGTTTTTAATAGGTCATCTTGGGAGGTCAGAAGAGGTGTGTGTGAAGAGCAGCCAGTTAAGCTCAGGTCTAGAGGGTAAGGAAAAATATACTGAGAAAGAACTGAATTGGTCTTGGCATGGGAATGGTGGTCCAGGCAAGGAAAAGTCTGTGCAAATGCCCTGGGGCAGGAACAACCTCCTGGACCAATGTGACTGGCGTTTGAAGGGCAAGGGGTGAGGGGAGCAGGGAATGGGTGAGAGGGGGAAAGGGGAGTAGGGGCCAGACCAAGGGGTCCCTGTGGGTGGGATCACAACATAATTTGTGGGGCCTGGTGCAAAATGAAAACATGGGGCCCCTTGTTCAAAACAAAAACACACGGTCCCTTGTTCCGAAATTATTAAAAATTTCAAGATGGCAACTGTGGAGCATTAAACCAAACACAGGGCCCTTCTAAGCTCCCACAAAGCCGGCCCTGCTCATGGACCACATTAAGAAGGAAGAACTCACGGAGAGGGCTCTGGGAATCATGTAAGGTTTTTGGGCTAGGGGGTGATAAGATCCCATTTGCATAAACCTCAGTTGTTCTCCTTACCACACTACATCTGGATAGTGTGTGACCCCTTTTTCTCTGCACAAGTGGCCTGGTTCACTTTCCTAAAATATTTTCCTCAGCATATCAGTCCCCTGCTCAAGAACCTGCAGTGGCTCCCACTCCCGATCAGATTCAGCCCCAACTCCTTACCCAGACAGTCAAGGCCCTTCATTCATCTGCCTTCACCAGATTTAGTTAATCTAATGTGAACACAGGCTGCATGCTGAATCTCAAAGAGATGAGGAACTAACCCAAGAACACACAGCAATTACAGGAGGGAAAGTCAGACTGGAATCCAGATCTCCGGGAGACCCGCCCACCTCAGCCCCAAAGCCTTGTATTCTCCAACCCAGCACAGAACCAGGCACATAATAGGTGCTTAATAGATGTCCTCGGGGTGGGAAGTCAAGGAATGCAGGCCAGAAGTTAGGTCCTGCCTGACTCCTCCCCTCCCTCACCCTTACCTGCGCCATTCCCCAAGCTCCACCTCACACGTGGCTGGCAACCGACCAGGTCCTGCCCAGAGATGTGTTGAGTTTGGCCTGCGGAGTGTTTTGAAACTTTTTGAATTCGGCGTTAACATTTTAAAAATCAGGACATTTTCTACGACCAATCAGGTGAGTAACTCCTCCTTAACATTGCCCCCACCCCCACCCCACCGGGGGCATTGAGGTGTTTAGCCTCAAGCATTAGAGCCAGCTGCTTCCTGCTTTCCTGTGGGCTGAATGGGTGCAACGGGCGTGGCTGGTTCTTCGTCCAGGCCTTTTCCTCTGCAGCCCTCTCTGCCCGGAACCCTCTTCCTCCTCCATCTTTACTCTGGTAGGCTTCTAATTTCCATTCAGGTTCCAACTCAAATATCACCTCCACAGAGGGGCTTTTCAGGAACCCTCATCCAAAGCCCCAACTCCCAACCCAACCCCCATTACTCTGTACTGTGTTTTTTCCATCACAGCAGTTATCTGGAATTATTTGTTTCTTTTTGTCCCCTCCTAGGCTGTGAACTCTGTGAAGGTGGGGACCCAGTCTGTTTCCTCTCAAGGCCGAGTCCCCCGAGCTGAGAACAGGACCTGGCCCCAAGAGGGGCTCAAACACGTTTGTGGAATCGGGAACCAAGGGATGCACAAAAGATCTTTGCCTACAGGCTGCATCTAACCCCTTGTCCCTCAGTACCCTGGTCAGCCAGTTTACAATTAAGGAGCAGTTAATCTCCAGCTAACTGATGCACAGGACAGTTAATGGGCTGGGAGGAGAACCAGGGATTGACAGCTCAGAAAAGAGCCTCAGGTCTCCTTCAGGGAAAATACTGAGGAAGGGCACGTGAAGAATCCCCAGGGTAATGTTTGAAAACCTCTTCTGTGTTGTTTGAGGAGATTTAAATGTTCAGAATCTCCCCCAAAGGGACTTGGTCCCTTTAAGAAGCAGGTGGGTCTAACCAGGCTGGGCTAGCTGGGTGGGACTACTGGGTGGGACTACTCTGGTATTTGGAAAGGTCTTTTTCTTTGCAAATGTCAGAAACCTCCCTGGTTTAACCTTGAGCAAAAAGGGGATTATTGGAAGGGGATCCGAAGTGGTCTCAAGACTATGACAAGTTTGAGGTAGAAAGAGGGGTCCCTCAGACTCATTGTGGGAGAGATCTTCTTAATCTGCATCCCTGTGGGTGTGAACCCACCAGAAATAGGATCTCTTGATGACTTAAAAAAAAAAATTTTTTTTTTAGGAGGTACCGGGGATTGAACCCATTACCTTGTACACGGGAAGCAGGTGCTCAACCACTGAGCTACACCTGCTCCCTCTTGACGATGTTTTTAGTTAAGATGGGGGTCAACTGAATGAGGGTGGGTCGAAATCCATATTACTGGAGGTTTTATAAGGAGAACCCAGAAGTCACAGAAGCTAGAAAAGAGATGACATCACCATGGGACAGGAAGCAGGGCTATAAGCCAAGTAACCCCAAGGATTTCTGGCAGCCAGCATCAAAATGCTACAGGTTTCAGGGATAAAGTGAGTTTTGCCGATATCTTGATCTTGGACTTCTAGTCTCAAAACCTCGAGCCAATAAATTCTTTTTTTTTTTTTTTTAAACTTTATTTTGTACATTTAATAATTGAAAACATAAGCAATTAAAAACTAAAAAGTAAACACAGATGAATAAATATATACATTTCTCAATTAAATGTAATGGATACATGTAAATTTTTTTGTGTGTGTGTGTGATAAATTCTTAATGTTTGAATCAGCCTATTGTTGATACTTGTCATAGTAGCATGGCAAACTAAGACACTCATTTTTTGTGTTTGTTGTGTTGTGTTTTTTTCCCACTCAAGATTGTTTTCTAGTTTCCAGACTCCTTTCTGGTCAGCCTGTTGGTTACAACCTTGCACTGGAAGACTTGCTTTATAGTTTGGGTTAATGGATTTTAAATTTCAGTCCCACAGAATCAACTCAGGGCGGGGGCAGGGGTGGGGTCTCTCTCTCTTTTTTTTTTTTTAAAGATTTTATTTATTTATTCATTTATCCCCCCCTTGCTGCTCGTGCTCACTGAGTCAGCCAACCACGCCGCGCGGGCGGGCCTGTCCCCACCAGGAGGCCCTGGGAACCGAACCCGGTGCCTCCCATATGGTAAACGGGAGCCCTACTGACTGAGCCACAGCCGCTTCCCGGGTGGGGTCTCTTAAACCTGAAGTTTCTTAGGCCTTCCAGGAAAGCTGCTGCTGCCTTGGTGGACTCCAGGGGATGGGCGTTCCCCAGGGTCCACAAGGAGAGGGCAATAAAATCTGCCAACAGTCTCTTCCTGCTGCCACTGATTTCTGCCCAGGTGCTAGCTGGACGCAAGTCCAGCCTGAGGCCACCTGCTCTTCACATAGAAAACAGGCCCGAGAAACTCAGGCCTTTGCCTTGCCAAGGAAGAAACTGGCCCGGACTTGGGGGGCCATGCCATGTATGCTGTTGAGTCTCTACAAAGGGGCTTTTTTTTGGCGGAGTTCATCTGCTTGGCTGGAAGAACTCAGAGAGGGCAGCCTTGCTCTCTGGGCAAGCAGTTCCTAAGAAGCTGCCCACGGTTTCCAGGGATGGGAACAGCTGGTATATACTTGGCCCTGTAGGAGTTCCAAAGCACCTTCACCCTTTATCATATTTGATATTCACAATGATCTTATGCAAAGGACCCCAAAGAAGCAGTAGAATGTAAAAGGCTCCTATTTCTAAAAAGGGTTGAATTCAACCCCAGGAGTGACTACAACAACTAAATTTAGTGGGAGCTAATTAACCTGCACCTCCCTCTCGGTTCTTTAAAATTCCGTACTTCAGTTTAAACTGCCGTTGGGTTAGGAGGCTGGATTATGGTTGACCTTATCCTTTCATGTTGCTATAAAGTTGTTCAAAGCGTGCCCATGTTAGATCTCTCAGCAAGACACACGCATCTAAGCAAGTGTCTCAGCAAGACAACTCTAAGGGGTTTAAGAGTTTCCTTTTTAGGGCAAAAGCATAATTGGAGGCAGGCAATTCTTACTTCTCCCATTTATTTCTGCCATAGGCAAATCTCCCCCCGCCCCCCCAGGGTCTCAGGAGTCCCTTGGCACCTTGAGGCAGCTCAGGAAATTGCAGACAGAGGCTCCGGAAGGAAATTGTCAGTCTCTACAGAGCTTGCCTTGTGTCTCCGACACTTATTAAACGACATCAAAAATAAACCTTGGCAAAGTAGAACAGGGGAATCAGGCCAGTGAGCACAGACAGAGCTGATGGGCAGACACAGGCAGGATGGTGATGGAGACTGCCAGTGGGTGGGGGTGAAGGTACAGCTGAGTGCCCCGGAAGGAGAATTAATAATCCCACTTAGTTTACAGAACACTTTTCATGAGCCCGGTCCCCTTTCTCCTCGGCAGCCCTGAGTGGCAAGAAATACCTGTTTTATACGTAAAGCTCATGGAGCTACATGTAGCCAAGCCACACTTTTATTTATTTATTTATTTTATTTATTTATTTATTTATTTATTTATTTCTATTTTTTATTTTATTTCTTGCCCCCCCCCATTATTTTTGCACTCACTGTCTGCTCTCTGTGTGTTCTACTGTGTCTGCTTGTCTTCTCTTTAGGCAGCACTGGGAACTGATCCTGGGACCTTCCGGAATGGAAGAGAGGCGTTCAATCTTTTGCGCCACCTCAGCTCCCTGGTCTGCTACATCTCTTATTGTCTCTCCTCTGTGACTTTTTTTTTGTTGTGTCATCTTGCTGCACCAGCTCTCTGTGCAGGCCAGCACTTCTGCGTGGGCCAGCACTTCACATGGGCCAGCTTGCCTTTCACAGGAGGCCCCGGGAATCGAACCCTGGACCTCCTATATGGTAGATGGGAGCCCAATTGCTTGAGCCACATCATTTCCCTGATAGTACTTTTAAAAAGAACTGTAAATGATGAGAAATAGGATATTTGCATAATCTCAAGTATCTTCTCATAAGATACTTATTAATTACATAGGGTCCCTTTACAACAGAGAAACCCAGCAGACACCTCCTTAACCCAGCAGTCAATGTTTACATCATCAGTAATCAATTCTATAGACAGAATGGACTCCCTCATGTGATGCACTAAGAGAGACACAACTTACTGCTTCTGTGGTATTCTTACCCCAAATCCAAAACCGTAATCTAATCACGATAGATCAATGGACATACCCAAAGAGGATGGGGGTATTCCATAAAATGGCCAGCCACAACTCTTCAAGTGTCAAGGTCATATGAGAAAAGAAAGACTGATGGACTGATTGGAGGAGACTAAGAAGACATGGCAACTCAGCACCATGTGGGATCCTGGATTGGATCAGAAGGGAAACTGGCAAAAATCAAATAAGGTCTGTGGGTTCGTTAATAGTTTTGTATCAGTGTTGATTTCCTGGTTCTGATAGTTGTACTAAGGTTGTAGAAGGGGTTAACATTATAGGAGAACTCCTCAACCATTTTTGTGACTTTTCTGTAAGTGTAAAATTATTTCAAAATAAAAAGGAAAAAAAAAAAAAAAAAAAAAAAACCCACAGCTATAAAATATGTTTATGGCATGTCAATTAAAAACTATAAAAGTCTTGATAAAGTAAGGAATTAATATATAGCTTTGGCTGGTATCTTCTGTTCCACCAGGCCTCATCTTTCTCTACTAATTCAAGATGGCCTTTAGCATGTCTGTAAGTTCCAGATCATTCTCAGCTTCAAGGTCCAACTCAAATGTCACCTCTTCCAAAGAAGCTCTACTTGATCGCCCCCTGAACTCCTACAACAATTTATCTGCCCCATGTCCAGAGTGGACATCTGTGGCGTTGTCCACCCAGTCCCTCTGCTGTGGGCTGCATCTTCCCGCTTCTGACTCCAACCATAGAGCTCTCACAGGAGCAGCCATTTTGTTACAGATCCCACCTCCAGCCACAGTTGATTGGTCCAAGGGTAGACATCTGACCCAGTTGGGCCAATCAGATATCTTCCCTGATTTTTTGTTTTCACATTGGAACTGAGAATTGGTCTGTCTCTGGTGGCTGAAGCCGTGAGAGATGAAAAGTAGAAGCTGTTAGTTGCCATGTTCTCTGCCACCCAGAGGAAACTTCTATAACTAGAGCAAGAAGACAGCTAACACACAAAGAGAGGCAGAGAAGGAGTGAGACCTGATTCCATTTGTTCTTGAAATTTTCTGCCCCTGCCAGCACTGGTTATTTGTTTGACCCTCTGTCTACTACATAACCCTCAGAATCCAATAAATCTTCCAGTAAAATCCCTTTCCAGTAAATTTTTATTAAGTTCCATGTAGCTCAACCCAAAGATCTTCAATAAATATAGCTACTCACGCTGAGTTCTCTGCATAAATGTTTCATCTCCCCCACTCCTGGGGGTGGCCAAAGGCTCATCTTAGATGAAGTTTTCACTGATCCATGGCTGGTGAGAAAAAAAGGACAATGTGGTGAGTTACAATGTAAATTTTTTCACTGTTAAATTCCGAGGTTAGTCCTTATTGAATTTTCTGAGATGATGGTGATAGAAAAATGATTGAATTTATGTTTTTTTCCCTTTTCTTGAATGTCCTTTGACAAATAAAGTATTGGTAACCGTGTACCCCATTTTGGGGGAAATTTTACTGGGACGTGAAATCCCAGAATATGGGACACGCTGGCCAGGAAATGATCCCTCTGGGCTAAGCACTTGCCTGGCTCCTAGCAGAGTCCTTGGCACGCAGTGGGGCAGGAAAGGCCTCCGAGATCACTGAGATGAGCTAATGGGTTTAGAGAGCTGCTCTGGTCTCCTGCCTGTCACGCGGAGCTGATCTGATTTAGAAAGGTAGCTTTTTCAGTTATCTGATTCCTTCATGGTTTTAAAAGGAGGACTAATTATTAATTTCTTTGCAAAATGTCCTACTGATAATCAGTCCTACCTGACTGTATTTCTCAAGTGGCTGTCAGGTTAACTTTCTTCTTTATCCTCTTCATCTCTGTAGGAGTGGCATAGGTGGAAGGAGAGCTCAAGGCTCCCCTCTTGGGTCATCAAGGGTCAGCTTGCTCTGGTGGGCATGGAGCACTGGCAAGGGAGTCAGACACCATTATGGTCCACCTCTGGCTCCCCTCTGATTGGCTGCAAGGTCCCGGCAACTTGCTTTACCTCTCTGAGCCTCAGTCTCTCCACCTGTGAAATGGGAAGGACACCTCTCCTACCTTCTGCACAGAGCTGTTGTGAGGGACTGAATAAGGCTTTGGCAACATTTGGGAAGCTGGGAGGGAGGACAGGGGCCAGGTGTTGTTTTGCTGGGGCTGTAAGGGGACATTTGAAGGAGAAAAAGGATTAAGTAACAGAAATGTGAACGTGAGGAAGTAGAAGGAAACATGCTAAGCCCTTCCTAGTTATTCCTAGCTCTGTCTTTTACTCCGTGAGACCTCAGCTCTCTGTGCCTCAATTTCCTCATCTGGAAATCCACGTTGCACAGTCAGAAGTCACTCCTGATACCTCACACTGGGCACTGAAGGATGCATAAGAGCTGCTTAGAGAGCGTGCAAGAGAGACACTCGGGATGGAGGAGATTGTATGAGCAAGTCTTGGAGTTGGGAATTAGTGTGGCACGGATGAGAGATACTAGTCTCACATGTTCTGCATTATGGGGACAATAATAATAATAATACTTTCCTATTCCCATGAGATTTAAATAAGATCATGCAGTTCAAGAGCTTAGCTTAGGCGGGCACAGAGTAAGTTCATGGTGCTTGTCCTTACTGCTATCGTTTTATTTTACAAAGAAAACTGAGCCTCTGAAAGGTCAAGGCCCCTGGCCCAGAGTCAGGTAGTCGAGTGAGATTTGAATCTGCAACTTCCTGACTCTAGAGGCAAGGCTGTTACCTACTCTGGCATAGTCACTCCACGGTAGGCCTCTGGCCCCGACCCCAGCCGCCCTCCTGATTCAGCAGCTGTCAATGGATGGCCTCCCTCCTGAGCTGGTGAGAATCTTCCAGCTTCTTAAACACCAAATATGGCCATGAACCAGGCCCTCTGAGGCCCGACCCCCGGGCTGCTCCTGCCCCTGCCTGTGTGTCAGGGCTGTGGGGCCCTGCTCCCCACTCAACCTGTCAGTCCTGCCTCCATTTAGATCCCCCTCCCCACAACAACCGCAAAGGTCAGTCTTGTTAGGCAAGTTACTGAAATACTTGTGAGACCAGTGTCTCTCATTTGTGCTACACTAATTCCTAACTTTGCCTTGCCCATGCAGTCCCCACCACCTGGAGCGCTTCTCTCTCTCTAATCAGCTCTTTTTTTTTTTTTTTTGACACGCACCAACCAGCCTTTATTGACACAGCGGGCTTGAAGAGGAGAGGGGATACGACAGCTCCCGGCCCTGGGGCGTAGTCCAGACACCTGAAATCAGAGGAGAGCCGTAAGCGCCCCGGGGACCGGCCCGCCGGCGCTGGGCTCTGCCCTGCTCTTGGAGCCGTGTCCCGGCGATTGAGGATAGAACCGGCGGACGGGAAGCCGCCGGCACCGAAGACATGACGCCAGGGGGGCCGGAGCCCTCTCCTTCTGCCTCCGCACATAACGGGAGCCGGGACCGCACGCCCGGCCTCCGCCAAGAAATGGAGGGTTCTAATCAGCTCTTATGCATCATTCAGCGCCCCTTATGAGGTAGCAGGAAGGGTGACTTCACGACTGTGTGACCTGGAGTAAGTCATTCACTCCCATCTATTCATCTGTCCATCCGTCCATCCATCCATCCATCCATCCATCCATCCATCCATCCATCCATCCATCCGTCAATCCATCCATCCATCCAGTGGATGCCTACCTGTGCCAGGCATTCTACATATGACATTTCCTGCCAGACCTGGTCCCCTTAAGGACTAGGTGCCAGGAGCTAATTGTTCAACTAATAACCATGGGCCAAGTTTGGTTCTGATTACTGGTCTTGGTGAGGCTGTTATCATCATCATCCCCATTTCACATTTGGGAAGCCTGAGACTTAGGGATGGGAAGTCCTTTGTCCAAAGGTCACACAGCCAGAGATAGGTGGAGCCGAGACTTGAACTCTGATCTGTTGGACTCTGGAGGCCAAGTTCCTACCTGTAGTGCCCAGCTCCTAATGGAGGGAGGGGCCGTGCTGGGGAGGGCAGAGACCACTTCCCCTTCAGTTCTGGGCTTCTGGGTAGCCCCCTTAACCCAGAGCTTCCCTGTCTGGAGGCAGGTGCCCCTCATTCACTTTCCCTACTCCAGCCCCTCTGTGACTGGACCTGGTCTGATGCTTGCCAGAGTGGCAGGGAGAGGGTTAAATCTTGCCCTTGTTTCTCCTCCACCAAGCCTTGAAGGTGCCTGCCCCAGCTCAGAGCCTACAAAGTCGTTTCAAGGTCACCAGCATCCTCACTTCAGCCCTGTGGCGGGAAGCAGGGCAGTGAGGATCCTCCTCATGGTTCAGATGGGGAAACTGAGGCCCCAATACTGCCTGACATGCCACACTGGGGGCCTGGAATCTCTTGTGACAATGAACCGAACAAGATCTTTCCTGAAGCCATAGTCTGAGAGGCTTAATCTAATAGACCCCAGCTCTGCCACTCATAGCTGTGCAGTTTGGGGGAGTTATTTCACCTCTCTGAACCTCAATCTCTTCCTCTGAAAAGTGGGGACAGTGCTATTACCCATTCAATCGACGTAGGGAGGATGAAATGAGACAATGCTTGTGAAGCAGCTAGCACAGCATCTGGCACATAGCAGATGCTCAGACAATGAGTTTATTATTGTACTTAAATCCCTAAGAGTTAAGTCTGATCCATATCAGGAGAATTATTCAGGCCAAGAGTAAGAAGATCTAACATTCCTTTATCACTGCCATGTGCCAGACAAGCTCATCTGCACCACATCCCTATAACTTTGTGCCATTTTACAGATTAACTAACTGAAGTTCAGAGGAGGAAAGTGACTCGCCTGCACTCCCTGCCCAGCAAGGGGCAGAGTCTGGGCTTGGACCCGAGCCTGTGTCCAGAACCCCAGCTCCTTTCCACTGTGCTGGATTCTACAACCCAGAGAGGGGCAGGGAGTTATGCAGGCTCCCACAGCAGTCAGGGGCAGGTCAGACCATATCGGAGAGGCCTTTTCCTTCTTGGTAGTGCCCTGTGGGTCCCGGATAATTCTCCAGTCCTAGAATTAAGGCAGAGCCTGGCTAACAAATCCACAGTTCTCAGAAGACCCAGGGGTCTTGGCCTCAGTCTCAGGTTGACCAGTAGACCTCGTCTCTTCCCCTTTGGTCCCCATTCTACCCCATGGCCACCCCTTCCCCACCCCCAGCTTCCTGCACGGGGCCCCTTTTTCAAATCAGCTCAACCTTCTGCCAAAGAAAACTTGTTGGTGCCCACAAACCAGCCAGCAGGGGAGGAGGCCGTTCTGGAATGTTGGAGGGTGGTCACCAAGCTGTTTGTGAGCAGCCGGCAGAGAAATGTGAGCGGCTACCTTTTTTGGGGAAAGTCAGAACTCTCTCTGTGGGAAAGGATCTAGAGCTGGCCAGCTCAGAGGCTTTGGCCTTAGTTTCCCCATAATCACCACCACGGCATTAATGGGGCCTGAATCACTTGAGCTATTGATTCAACAAATATTGGTCGGGTGTCTGCTATGGGCTAGGTCCCAAAATGGCTGCTGGGGACACAGTGAGGACAGAGCTAAGCCCTGTCCTCTGAGTCTGACACTCCAGAAGAAGGCAATTGCTTGGTAAGTCTCCCAGGTTGGGGGGAGTCACATACCCGAGGCCCCAAAGCGAGGAAAAGGTGCCAATCCCGGTGACTCCGAATTCAGGACTTTTCCCCACTGGGGACCCTGCCTGGGACAGAAGCAGGAGCTGGGCAGAGGAGGCTCCTTGGATGATGCTCCCGGCTCACCAGCCAGCTCTGCAAGGAAGGAGTTAAAGCGCATGCCGGGCTCCCGGCCAGGACTCTGTACCGCGGCCCCTCCAGGGCCTGCCTGTCTGGGGCCTGTTTACCAGGCCCTACTTGCATCACCGGCAGCGCAAACACACTCACATTCTTGGGTCATGAGAAACGCACAATTGCGGTGACATCATGCCCGGTGCGGAGGTTCTCGCCAGCCTCCCTCCTGCCCGCAGTCAAAGGCTGTTTAATTAGCACCCTTAACTGGAGCGCCTCTCTTCTTACAAAAACTGCCTGGAGAAACTCCTCTAGGGTGGGGGCGATGGGAATATGTGTGTGTGTGTTTTATGGGATAAAAATAGCCCATCTGGGACTCCTTTTGGGGTATTTGTGAGGATTCATGCACCAATGTTTATATTACATCTGTGTCACCCTGGACATTTTCGTCTGAATTTGGCTTGGAGATGGGAAGAGAGAAACAACCCATGTCTTTTTTGTTTCCTCTTGTTTTTTTCCTTTTGGGAGAGAGACACGTAGGCCTAGCAAAAGGATCCTCGGAGACGATTGACCTACCCCTTATCATACAGCCGAGGAAAGGGAGCTCCTGCCTGATGTCACATGGTGAACTTCCCAGTTTCCACCCTTCCCAGCTGCATTTTGCAGTACCACCTGCAGACCCCACTCTGGCTTTGTTTTTTCAGGGTATTGGTGCTCTATTCTGAGATCAGGGTGGAGGTGATGGTGGCAGTGAACGTGGAGTGTGGGTGGGAGAGAAGAGAAGAGCAATGCGACTATGGGAGACCTCAAATTCACCCCCCTCCACCCCCCCTCCCCAAGACCTGCCAAGGCTTTGAAATTTCTGTACGTCCCCAAGGTAACCCCAGGCCTCTTTTGCTCTCCTTCCTGAAGAAGTTCCACCTCTTCCTGGTCTCAATGAAGTCTTGCTTTTCACCTACGGTTGCCGGATGTAGTGAATCAAAATGCGGGTTAAATTTGAATCTCAGATAAACAAAAAACAACATTTAGGGTAAGTATGCCCCATGAAATCTTAGGGCATATTTTATCTGGCCACCCCATCCCCTTCCAACTTCATCATTATCATTGTGGCAGACCCTGTCGACCACCTCCCCATCAACCTTCCCTCTCCTTCCTTGCTAACCGAACCCCGATTTTGTCTGGGGTGGCCACGTGCCCAGGTGATGACTACTGATTGGTCAAAACTAATCATGACAATCCTGTTCTTTGCTTTTCCAGACTCCCTGCGGATGATCCAATGGTTTTAAAAAAAGGTTATCAAATTCTTTGACACCCCTCCTTTCAAAAGGTGGAGAGTATTCCCCTCCCCTTGAATGTGGGCTGGATTTAGTGACTCACTGCAAAGAGTGACTTCGAAATCAGGTCATAAAAACCATTGCTGCTTCGGCTTTGCTCTCTTGGATGACTCAGGGGGGCTGCCAGCTACTATCTCGTGAGGACACTCAGCAGAGAGGCCCATGTGGAGGAGTTGAGTCTGGTCACAACATCCAGCATCAACTTTCCAGGCATGTGAATGAGCCACGTTGAAAGTGGCTCCCGCCCCAGTCAAGCCTTTGGATGACTGCAGGTGGGGCTCACTAAGTATCTTGATGGGAGACTGAACCAGAGCAGAGAGACTCCGAGAAACCCTGAACCAGAACCACCCAACGAAGCTATTCCTGCATACATGGCCCACGGAAACTGCGAAAGCTAATATGTGTTTATCATTTTAAGCAACTAGGTTTGGGCTAATTTGTTATGCAGCAATTGATAACTAACACAGATGGCCATATGACCCAGTTCTGGCTAATGAGGTGTAGGAGAAAGTCAGCTAAGGTTCCTCTTGGCGGTTTTCCTGGTAAAAGGATCAGAAAGGAGAGAAGAGCTCACTGGTACCATCCTCCTTGACCAAGCCTGCTGCCTACAGAATTGACAGCCATCCTGGGTTTATGAGGTACTGAAAGCTGACAACAGAGGACTGTAAAGGTAGGAAGAACCTGTATCCTTTGTGACATCATTGAGCTGGACCAACTCTGTGACTACCCAACTAGAGATGTGTAGATGAGCCAAACAATGTATGTCTTCCTGATTTAAACCACGTATTTCTGTAACTTGCAGCCAAAAGCAATCCTAACTGAGATGATCAGCGTGCTCAATAGCATCTCACTTAACTGGAGTAACTTTTGCAATGATTTTATTTATCATCTAGAATCTGAGAAGAAACTAAAAGGGTAACTGAGAGCTAAAAAAAACAACAACAACGATGTCACCATGGCCATCACAAAGCCCAAGCACCTTTCTCCCAGGTAAGCTTTCCTGGTCTTCACTCAGAGCCTTTTTAACTTGTACTTTATTTTTTATTTATTTATTTATTTATTTATTTTTAAGATTGTATTTTATTTATTTATTCATTTATCCCCCCCTTGCTGCTTGTGCTCGCTGGGTCAGCTAACCACGCCATGCATGGCGGGCCTGCCCTCACCAGGAGGCCCCGGGAACCGAACCCAGGGCCTCCCATATGGTAAACGGGAGCCCTACTGATTGCCACAGCCGCTTCCCTTAACTTGTACTTTAGACACAGTTTTAAAAAACTTATAGTGTCTTCTCAGACTTCAGCAGCTTGGAAATCAGATACAGTTCAATAGTCAATCGTCTGCCGTGTGCAAAGGACTGAGGAAGGCCCCCCCTGGGCAGAGGGGATTCACAGACAAATTTTAGGCAGGAGAGCAACATGACTGGATTGGACAGGTAACCCCAGGGTGCAGTGTGGAGACGAGAGCAAGCCTGGAGAAAGGGGGAAGAGAAAAGTCGCTGGTGACTGCCAATTTAGTGAGAAAATATATATTTAAAAAACACTTTTCCATGGAAAATTCCATGTCCAGGAAAAGCCACTCTAACTCTTCTTAAAAGCTGCTAATATTGGTTTCCAGAGTACTCAAAATACTTGTCTGTTTTGACTTTCTGAATCCCTTAAAAGTTTTCACGAGTAAAATAGTGTGCCAGACTGAGTCTTGAGGAGATGTGGGATGGGTGTACTAATTCTAAGATACCCTAAAGCATAATCCTTTCACCTCTATCTTTCATAGATGGGAAACTGAGGCCCAGGAGGGGAAGCTATAGCCCAGAGTGATATAGTGAGCTAGAGGCAGAGTAGGGATTAGAACTCAGAACTTGAAACTCTCCCTTTCTCCAGCCGGTGAGGAGGACTGTGGATTCCCTCAAATGACCCACACATTTCCTTTCACGAGGAGGCGAGTCTTGACCCAACGCTGTGAGCTTGTGCCCCGCCCCCACCCCGGGTCAGGAAGCTCTGCCTGCCCAGGATTTCCTGTGTGTGGGAAAGAAACAGGACATGCAGATAATCCTCTGAGGCTTATTTTCAAGAGGGTGAGGCTTCAAGTCTGTACCAGCCCTGCCCAAGAGGACCACCCCTGTACATGGGTTTTGTGTGTTTCAAAGCAGTAGTCAAAAAATGTTATCGACCACCCGTGAAGCATAAGGCTGAACATTTTAAGGGAGAAGAGCACAGGTCACTGTCCCTGTTCTTGGGGAGCCACCCTGGTTTGGGTTCTTCCAGAAGCAGAGCCCAAGACAAGTATCAAGTCCAAGTCATCTATTTGGAAGGTGATCCCATGGAATCCCAGTAGGGGAGTGAGAAAGTGAGACAGGGGAGGGAAGTCAGCCAACAAAGTCAGCCAGTGACTATGGTGGGCAACTGGGGCTCAACCCTGCTGGAGAACTCTCAGAAACAGTGTAGAGCATGCCTCTGCCATACCAACCAAGGGGCAAAGGAGCTGGATATTTATCCACTGTTTTAGTCAGCCAAAGGGGTGCTGATGCAAAGTACCAGAACTCTGTTGGCTTTTTAAAGGGTATTTATTTGGGGGTAGAAGCTTACAGTCACAAGGCCCTAAAGAGTCCAACTCAAGGTACCATAAGAGGTACTTTCTCACCCAAAGTCATTGGTCATGTGTTGAAGCAAGATGGCGGGTGATATCTGAGAGGATTCAGCCTTCCTTCTTTCTCTTAAGGCTCCGTGGTCCCAACTTCTTCCAATCTCAGCTGTAGCTGGCATAGGGCTGGTCTTTCTCCCTGGCTCATTGCTTTCTGGGCTCAGCTGCTCTATTCTCTTTCTATAGCTAAGCTATAGACTATCAGGCTCATCTCTCTTCCCGGGGCCTCTACAGTATTTAATGAGCTGTCTCTCTTCCTCTGCCATGTCTTTTTTTGTGTGTGTCTGCCCACCAAGGGGGTGGAGAATCAATGACCTCCTGATGTGACTGAATCAAAGCCCTAATCTTAATTTAATAGAATTTTTTTTTTTTTAAGATTTAAAAGAATTTATTTATCCCCCTATTGCTGCTTGTGCTTGCTGCGTCCATTTGCTGTGTTTTTCTGTGTCTGCTTGTCTCCCTTTGTTGGGTCGTCTTGCTGTGTCAGCTCACCATGCCACGTGGGCTGGCTTGCCTTCACCAGGAGGCCCCAGAAACTGAACCCGGGGCCTCCCATATGGTAAACGAGAGCCCCATTGACTGAGCCACATCTGCTTCCCAATTTAATAGAATTTGATGCAATCAAAGGGTACCAAGCCCAGAGGAACCAACAGTTTACAAACATAATCAATATCTCTTTTTTGGAAATCATAAATAATATCAAACTTCCACATCCACCAATTTCCAATCCTTTTTGGTTGAGAGCTGCTTCTGGGGCATTGACTCTCATTGGGCACTTTTGGCTTGACCTGTGTGTGGGCCCAAGCAGAAAAAAAAGCCATCAGGCAGAGTGTTACAGTTGACTGCAGTAAGCAGTCTTTGGTGGGTAGAGGCGATTGTCAAGGGGAGATGGGCAATGTCTACTACAGGGGCCGACCACTAATTGGTTTTACACTCACAGGAAAAGGTTGACACAGGCCCAGGAGACATGTCTCCCCAGCCCTGGGGGGTGGGGAGGGGTGGAGGGAGTGTATAATGCACAGTGGGGGCTTTTGCCTGCCGCCTCCCCCACCCCCTCATTATCCCTTTCTTCTGATGTTGGGGAACCACACTGCCCCACTGCGGCAGTGTCTGCTGGTATGCACCAATATCCAAGTCCTTCTCTTTGACACTCAGCGAGACCACATTTCCCAGCCTGCTTTGCAATTAGGGTCATGTGACTGAGCTCTAGCCAATGAAATGTGACCAGAAGGAATCCTGTGCCTCTTCCAAGATTGGCTCATAAAAACCTCCCATGCACCCATGCTTACTCTCTCTTTTCCTTTCCATGGTGACCTTGGAGGCCATGCACTGCAGATGGCAGACTGTGTGTCTCCAGGGGTACTTGGGAGGAAGAAGACATCGTGAAACTTATTACCCATATTGGTTTTGTCAGTTGGTGTTAGCTCTAAGAAAGAAGAAAAAGGTTAGGGTGCTGTATTAGTCAGGGTTCTCTAGCAAACAGAATCGACAGGAGATATCTGTAAATAGTATCAGATTTTATAAAATTCTCTCACGTGACCAAGGATGCACAAGCCGAAATTCTGCAGGCAGGCTGCAAACCAGGGGCTCCAACAAAGGTCCTTGATGAGTTTCCAGGAGACGTTGCCTGTACGAAGTCAAGCTGGAAAATTCTCCCTGAATGCTGAAATCTCTTCCCCTTTTAAGGCATTCAACTGATTGGATAAAACGTCATTCATTGCTGACCGCAATCTCCTTGGTTGATTGTAGATGTAATCAGCCATCTATGCAATCAACTCACTGATGACTGAAGTCCATAAATGTCCTTGTATTACAATTAGCCCAGTGCTTGCTTGACCAAACAACTGTGTACAATTACCTGGATGAGTTGACACATTAGCCTAACCATCACAATTTACCCCTTGCCAACTTGGCAATCATACACATCACCTTAAACCATATTTAGTCTCTAAATGAAAACAATAACAGACATGTATATATATATATATTACCACCCAACAATATTCAACTGTCCTGCATATAACTTGAAACACATTAATTCCCTACAGAATAACATGTAAGTCCTTGGGTAATATTCACTCTTAAACTTCTCTCCTTGAATATCATGACATGAAACTAATACAACTTGTCATATGATAAGGGAAATGTTTAGGGAAGAAAACAAAGATATGTGTTTTATGTACATGTACAATCAATCATACAACAAAACAAGGAAAAAAAGATTCATAACCATTACAGTCCTCACTTCTGCAACTGGTCACATGGTTGAAGTTCATATTTATCAATACCTTCTTGCTCTACCCATTCTATGTTCCCGTTACGCTCAGCAAGCACCTCAGCTGACCATGGTTCTTTGCCTGGTGGGGTGACCCAAACTGTCATTCCTGAAGATTCTGGGCCATTGTTAGTCCTGCTTGGATTAGGTTGTTGAAATTTTCCATTGACTTTAATCATGGAGCATCGCAGTACTAAGAGACGCCCTAGAGGATCTCCTGTATTCCAGGTAAGCTCTTCTTAAACCCCATTATGTAGATGCAGTCCTATTTCCCCTTGATAGTCAGGATCAATCATCCCAGCCAGTACAGTCTTCTTTGCCTGTTGATTCAGAGGTAAGAGGAGCCCAAAGTGGCCAGGTGGCAGTCTTAACTTTCAGTTCAGTGGAATGATTGTTGTGTTCCCTGGTGGAAGCACTCCTCCTTTTGGAACTAAGAGCTGTAGACAAGCAGAGCTTAAGGTTGCAGGGACAGGAAGCAAAAATTTTCCTAGTGGATCACTAGAGGTAATAGTGAGTTGTCCCAATCCCATTTCCACCCCTTGATTCCCAGATCCATGAATCCTGGCTATGGGAGAAACAGCACCACAGAGTGGACACTGATTTAGAGCATACACAGCCTCTTGGAGAACACTGCCCCAGCCCTGCAAGGTATTGCTACCTAGTTGGCACCGTAATTGAATCTTCAAAAGGCCATTCCACCATTCTATCAATCAATCCAGCTGCTTCAGGATGATGGAGAACATGGTAAGACCAGTGAATTCCAGGGGCATGTGCCCATTCCCACGCATCATTTGCTGTGAAATCAGAAGCAATGTTGTATGGAATGCCATGGTGGTGGATAAGACATCTGGTAAGCCCACAGATGGTAATTTTGGAAGAAGCATTGAATGCAGGGAATGCAAACTCATATTCAGAGTGTGTGTCTATTCCAGTTAAAACAAATCACTGCCCCTTCCATGATGGAAGCTGTCCAATGTAATCAACCTTCCACCAGGTAGCAGGCTGATCACCTCAGGAAATGGTGCCATATCAGGGGCTGAGTGTGGGTCTCTGCTGCTGGCAGATTGGGCATTCAGCAGTGGCTGTAGCCAAGTCAGTCTTGGTGAGGTGAAATGTATGTTGCTGAGCCCATGCATAACCTCCATGGCCACTTTGTTCATGTCCATTGGGCAATGATAGGAGTGGCTGGGGAAAGAGGCTGAGCATTAGCCACAGAGCGGGTCATCTTATCCACTTGATTATTAAAATCTTCCTCTGCTGAAGTCACCCTCTGGTGAGCATTTATGTGGGACACATATATTTTCATGTTTTTTGTCCACTCAGAAAGGTCTATCTACATACCTCTTCCCTAGACCTCTTTGTCACCAATTTTCCAATCATGTTCCTTTCAAGTCCCTGACCATCCAGCCAACCATTGGCAACAGCCTATGAATCAGCATATAAACGCACCTCTGGTCATTTCTTCTTCCAAGCAAAATGAACAACCAGGTGCACTGCTCGAGGTTCTGTCCACTGGGATTTTCCCTCACCACTGTCCTTCAGGGATGTCCCAGAAAGGAGCTGCAGTGCCGCAGCTGTCCACTTTTGGTGGTACCTGCATATCGTGCAGAACCATCTGTAAACCAGCCCGAGTTTTCTCTTTCTCAATCAATTGATTGTAAGGGACTCCCCAAGAGGCCAAAGCTGTAGGCCGGGAAAGAGAAGGGAACATGGCAGGAGTTCTGACCATGGGCATTTGGGTTACTTCCTCATGTAACTTACTTGTGCCTTCAGGACCTGCTCTAGCCCTATCTCATATATACCACTTCCACTTTATTATGGAGTGCTGCTGTGCACACCCAACTTTATGGGTTGGTGGGTCAGACAATATCCAGCTCAGGATAGGCAATTCAGGTCTTATGGTAACTTGATGGCCCATGGTTAAGCATTAGGTCTCTATTAAGGCCCAGTAGCAGACCAAAAGCTGTTTCTCTAAAGGAGAGTAGTTATCTGCAGAGGATGGCAGGGCTTTGCTCCAAAATCTAAGGGTCTGTATTGTGATTCTCCAAAGGCTCCAGACGGCATCTCTATTTGCCACTGAAACTTCCAGCACCATTAGATCTGCTGGATCATATGGCCCAAGCGGTAGTGCACAGCAGCTGGACCTGTAGCAGAGCCTCCTCTTGTTCTGGTCCCCAATCAAAACCAGCAGTTTTTCTGATCACTTGGTAGATGGACTGGAGTAGCACACCCAAATGAAGCATGTGTTGTCTCCAAAATCCGAAGAGACCAAATAAGCATTGTTCCTCTTTTTCGGTTGTTGGAGGGACCAGATGCAGCAGCTTATCCTTTACTTTAGAAGGGATATCTCGACATGCCCCACACCACTGGACACCTAGAAATTTTACCGAGTTGGAAGGCCCCTGTATTTTTGTTGGATTTATTTCTCATCCTCTCTCATGCAAATGCCTTACCAATAAGTCTAGAGTCTTTGCTACTTCTTGCTCACTAGGTCCTATCAACATGATATCATTGACATAATGGACCAGTGTGATGTCTTGTGGGAGGGAGAGATGATCAAGTTCCCTGCGGACAATATTATGACATTGGGCTGGAGAGTTGCTACACCCCTGAGGCAGGACAGTGAAGGTATATTGCTGGCCTTCGCCAGCTGAAAGCAAACTGTTTCTGGTGGTCCTTACTAACCACAATTGAGAAAAAAGCATTTACCAGATCAATAGCTGCATACCAGGTACCAGGGGAAGTGTTGATTTGCTCAAGCAATGATACCACATCTGGGACAGCAGCTGCGATTGCAGTCACCACTTGGTTAAGTTTACAATAATCTACTATCATCTTCCAAGAGCCATCTGTTTTCTGCACAGGCCAAATAGGAGAGTTGAATGGGGAAATGGTGGGAATCACCACCCCTGCATCCTTCAAATACTTGATGGTGGCACTAATCTCTGCAATCCCTCCAGGAATCTGGTTTTGCTTTTAATTTACTATTGTGCTAGGCAGGGGTAGTTTAGTGGCTTCCACTTGACCTTTCCTACCATAATAGCTCTGACTCCACAAGTCAGGGATCCAATGTGGGAATTCTATCAGTTACTGAGTGTGTCTATTCCAATTATGCATTCTGGAACTGAGGAAATAACCATAGAATGGGTACGGGGACCCACTGGACCCACTGTGAGAGATGGACCTGAGCTAAAACTCCATCAATCACCTGACCTCCATAAGCCCCTACTCTGACTGGTGGACCTCAGTGATGTTTTGGGTCACTTCTGAGCCAGTGTCTAATACTCCCCAAAAGGTCTTATCATTTACTTTTCCCCATTGCACAGTTATTCTGGCAAAAGGCCATAGGTCTCCTTGGGGAAAGCTGGGAGGAAGATTTGGCAGTGTAACAGGATCCTTCCCCGAGGGGACCTGGCCTTCTCCTCACTCAAAGGGCTCTGGGTCTGTAAACTCTCTCAAGCCTGGGAATTGATTAAGGGGCCGTAATTCCCTGTGTCTGTAATTCAAGTTAGGGTTTTGTTCACTCGACCTAGAACTCTTCTGCTTATACAGATCCAGAAGAAATTTAGTAGACTGCCCATCTATTTCACTTCTAGGTACCGTAATCTCTTAGCCAACGCCATAACTCTGCGTGACTCAGACTCTTTTGAGTGCTGCTTTGAATCAGCCTTTCATTGCCTTTGGCGATTAACTGCCCATACTTGACTTTTACTGGCCCAAGATCCGTTCATCCCCATAATGTTTAAGGATTCTAATTCCATTACAGCCGTTCCTACAGTAATATCTGTACTACAGAGAAAAGCAACCACAGAGCTCTTCAGGGAAGATGGAGTTAGTCTTACAAATTTATTCCTCACAGTCCCGGTTAAAGGTGTGTCCTCTGGACATTCCTCGGGTGGGTGGGCAGGTCTGAAATTGTAACTCCATCCTAGTATTCCAATCTCTCTAAGCCTTTGAATTCCCTCTTCTGTGTATCAGGGTAAATCAGGCATCTCAACCTCAGACATGCTAAGCCATCTTTTGGTCCATTTTCAGTCAGCCACCCAAACAGAGCTCTTTCTAACTCCTTGCACTATAGCACTGAATCCAGTATCTCTGCTTAGTGGGCCCATATCAATAAATTCAGCCTGACCTGACTTTATATTCCTTCCACCATTATCCCACACCCTTAATATCCCTTCCCACACGTATTCCCAATTTCTGTCTATATAAGTTGGAAAACTCATGCAGTTCTTTGAGAGTATAGTGTACTTCCTCATGGGTCACACTTTGTATTTCGTCTTTGGGGACTTGTTGTGGTTTTAGTCCTAGTAATAGATCTAAAGAGAAGAGGGGTGTGGGGGGGTGGGTAAGGAGAAGGATTAGAAATGTTTTGCAAGCTACTGACCTCAGGGCATTCCTTTGCATCTTCATCTGGTGAGACAGTATTTTTAATTTTTTAATTTTTTTTTTTTAGTAGTGAACTATTTTAATTTTTGAAAAATATAATTACATCTTATCAAATATTTTTATAAAAAATAAAACTAACATGATTCTAGCATTTAGTGTCCATACAGTGGCTAATGTTAACAATCAGCATCATATGTCATGCATATTAGGTCATGGCCTACATAGTTATGACTTTAAGGATAATGTGAATTTTTTTTTAACTTTATTTTGTACATTTAATAATTGAAAATATAAACAATTAAAAACTAAAAAGTAAACACAGATGAATAAATATATACATTTCTCAAGTAAATGTAATGGATACATATAAATTTTTTTTTTAATCGAACAATATATTACACAATATATTTGGTTCATAGTAACACATCCATACAGTATTTGTCCTTTTGTGTCTGGCTTGCTTCATTCAACATAATGTCCTCCGGGTTCATCCATGTTGCCATATGCTTTATGACTTCATTTCTTCTTACGGCTGCATAATATTCCATCGTGTGAATAGACCACAGTTTGTTTATCCATT